>JARYGA010049075.1:0-21167 GCA_030545235.1 Helianthus tuberosus | reverse complement strand
GTGTTTTGTTTATACTTTGTTTATGTAATCAGTAGTTTGTAATCAGTGGTTGTATAGGTCAGTTCTTAGAGTTTGTTAGATGTCACTTTCATGGTGACGTCAGCCGAAGATGCTCAGTGGTTGTTATGTACTATAAATAGAACAGTACCCTGTACTGTTCTGTTAGCTCTTCTTTACCAAGTCAATTCTGTACGAACAATCAAGTGAGCTCAGGCTGAGGGGGAGATCTGTGCATGCATGCATTGTAATTGATATTTGTAATAAATACAATCATTCGGTTCAATGTTAAACATGTTCGCTTAAACTTATTCTTCCATTGATTGTGTGTTGAAAGTTTATTCCATATTTCCGCTGCAATACATCTCTGTTTCATCTTCATTCTTATTAAACAAACATAATCAAAAGAAACTCCGCTACAATAATAATTTTATCTCTGTGTTCCTTTGCTACTTGTTCTTATGTTCATTTACTAGTCGCTAGTAGGCCATTGTTTTATAACACGTTATCAGCACGAAAGTTCTTTTCTCCCAAACCCTGTTTTTCTGGAACCGTTAGCCATTTTTCTGAAACCTTCATCGCTCTACTTTGGCTGACAACAACCATGCAATGGAAGAACTTATAACTCCAGGTTAAATTGCTTCGGATGTCAAGCTTTCTTATAGATCTGCTTTTGGCCGGATTCATAAAGTATCACTGATTCGAAAGGTAACCTTTCTATAAAAGTGTTACATTATTTTGATCTGCAATACTGGGAAGATCTATTCCCCATCAATATTTTATATTAAATTATTTATCATAGTTTTAAACTATTACTCTATATATAATCTATTTTCTAATGGGTTGCTATAGTAGTAAGGAAATAAAAAGTTAATTGATCCACTTCTTAAAATATATTAATAAGGTTATTTATTAACAAATTTAATGTTTTTGAAAAAATCAACATGTTTTAAAATAAGTACATGAAACGGTTTTGGTTGGAAATTATTATGAAATTATCGATTGTATATACTACAACATGGGTTGATATGGATTTATAATTATAATTAAATGCACAATTATTTAATTGATATCCAACAAGTATGCTTATTATTAATAAATTTTGTATTACTGTGTAGATATAATATGTATTATGGTATGTATATTGTGAATACTATCATATGTGGAGGATGTTGATATTCCTAGAGTTTGTCAAAGTGAAGGTTTATTTATTATTTGCTAACATTGCTAGGTTATACTTGTTTATTTGTTAATAACATATTCCTTTAGTGTTAGTTTTTTTACATCCGTTAAAGTAGTATTATATGGATCATAATAGAATGTATGATGCATTTAGATTTAGTTTATGTTTAGTTTCGTGTATATAGATGACTAACCGATAGTATTTCACTAAAGTAAATATATTATTTAGTAAAAGTATTGTGAATCTTGTTATGCTAATAAACCTAACACATTTGGTGATTAAAATGTTTATTGTCTACATGTTTTAGAGTTAATAAAAAACATTTGTCTTCACAATACAATAGTATTATGCATTTGTAAGATGGTGTTGACTAGATACACAATCTTTGCAGTAGAGTTTCTATATATATGATTATTTTGATTGCTTATTGAAATTGAATTGACAAGTTTTTCCTATTAATCACCATGAGGACTTGATGAAGATTTTTGGTTATTTTTTAAATTAGAGTAACAATATTATACAATGTATACTTTTGGCTAGGTACACTTATGCCGTTGTCACGCCCCGACTCGCAGCGGAAGACAATTGTGGGGTGCGGCAGACACATGGCACTCCTCATAATTTAAAAAAATTACATTACATAAAACAGGAGCATTGGTTACAACGTCTTAGAACTATCATATTACAAACCATATATTAAGAGCGATACTACAAGCCATTATAGCTTTTATTATGCTACGTCCGCCTACTAGATCCTTCCAAACGCACATGTTCACTCCTTTTTCATTTTACCTGAAATGCATGTTAGTTTTAAAAAGGTCAGCTAAATGCTGCTAGTGAGTTCCACTGGTTTGGTTGTTTTATTCCAATATGTATCAACATGTTTAATTGCACATATTACGGTTCATAGATGGAATTACACGAGTGTCACAAGTGAAACCTAGACAGTTTTAATCATATCGTGTCACACAAACACATACTCGCACCACCTGCATCTCATGAAGTTCAATGCCCTCGGGTAGTTATGTCTAACAACATAACCTGGTTGGACGCGTGCAGTTGCCTGGCGGCCGGCCGCACATGTCCGGCGGCACCTGGGTTTGTCAGACCAATAGTACTATCCACTACCCACGGCTTATGTTAATCACTTGTATCGGGGCTTATATCGTGTGTTAGATAATTCACATCATACATTTTGAGCAATTAACACAGTTTGTAACATGCAATTCACCCCAGAAAACAGGAAAACAGTTTAAAAGTGGGGGAAAGGGAACTCACAGTGTAAGTCGTAGTTTGACACAGGATGTAAACAAGCAACATAGTCAACTTCTAGAATCACATATGCAAATATGGGCTCACGTCAGTATCTAAGTCGGTAACAGGTATAACTTGGATTCTGACAGGATTTTTCACTCCAGATTGAGCCTATATGATACTGGTATGGTGATGGAGGTCAGGGTAGTATTAGTTTTCAGTTTGGCTTCCGGGCACCGGTTCGCGTGCCAGCCAATGTCAGTAGTTTAACATGTTCGGATAATGGTACAGGAATACCAATAGTGCCAACACGTTGTTATTTAAGAATGATTAACTTTTTATTAAGGGGGTTTGGGTGTTTGGGGAGTCAAGGTTGCCCAATTTTGAGTTTCGGTTTCCCCCCGTCGGGGATTTCCCGAACTGGTATTGGACACACCCCGAGTGTCCAATCCGCCATGGAATCTCCCAGAATACTCCCCATGTTTCAATTATAGTATTTGTCTGGTTGGGTCAGTTCCCAGTTCCGGCAGGTTCGTTACCCGGTAAGCTGCCGAAATTGATATAAAATAATCCATTTTTAATCCCAAAAATTCCCATTGTATCCATAATTTGAATAAAATTCATAAAATTTTTATATAACTCAGTACAACTCTGTAGAATATGGGAAAAATTTTTGGGAATTTATTTTGGCATTTTACTTGTCTAAATAAATTATTTATAAAACCATATTTAACCACATAATTAATATTAATTCCCGTCATTGATCCAAAAATTCCTAAAAAATTCATGGACATCCCTTATGTTTCCAGAAACATCTCCAAAATTTTAATATTTTTCTGATTTCGTTTCGGTGCGTTTCCGGCTACCGAAAATTCGCAAAAATACGGATTTTTAACCCAAATCAAAACTCAACCAATGGACTCCTAATTATTCCCAGAATATTACACATATGTTCCTTAGTGTCTCTGTAAAATTTGGTGATTTATTGAATCAGTTTGGTATTTTTTCTAGAATTCTTTTCGTAAAATAGTCAAAATTTCACGAAAATTCGTAGAAAATACCAAAAATTCTAAAATTCTACGTGGACCTTCCTGACACTATCCTTCATTCTAAAACAATATACCAAGTTATAGCTAAAACAATATTCTTCCTTGTCTAGATTCGAGTTTCGGGTCATATACCTAGCGATTCCTTCGATTCCGAGCGTTCCTTATGAGTCCAAAAGTATGTGTGGGCTATATTTAGTACCTACACATCAATTACAATCCAAATATGCTAGAACTTAGATCAATCAAGCTTTGATTCATTGTTTTTCGGTTAATCGAATAGTTATGCGATTTTTGTC
Organism: Helianthus tuberosus; assembly: GCA_030545235.1. Classification (NCBI taxonomy): domain Eukaryota; kingdom Viridiplantae; phylum Streptophyta; class Magnoliopsida; order Asterales; family Asteraceae; genus Helianthus; species Helianthus tuberosus. The sequence goes on along the minus strand of JARYGA010049075.1, from coordinate 17,388 downwards.
GAATAGGTGTTGATTCGGGTATCAAACGCCAAAGATTTGTAACCATGGCTGCCATATAACACCAGAGAACTACCATGGTGTTCTTATTCAGCCCCTAAACTTGTTTAAACCTTCAAAATTCATGGATTAAAAAGGGTTTTTTTTTAGGTTGTAAATCATGTATAATCAAGAAATCATGGTTAAAACTATAAGAAACAAGGCTAATACCTTTAATTTGAGGCTTGTTCTTGTTAGATCAGCTGGGTTTTTGGAAGAAGAAGCAGAATTTTGAAGGGTGTTTGCGTGAGAATTAAAAGAAAAAAAATGAAAATTGTAGATATATATGGAGTGGGGGTGGTGGCGGTTTGGGGTGGGCCCCCTTAGGGCCACCTCTTGCTCCGTTTAACGCGATAAAAGATGATGTTTATCCTCCATTGAGTGTTTAGGTTCGTTTGCGGGTCCCGCGCGCGTTCTCGATTTGCGTGACGGACTCCGTTTCAAGCGTAATTAGTGTTAAAAGACTCGGTTTTAAAAATCATGCATAACCATCTTGAAATCGGAACCCAGTTATGTTTTAATCATAAAAGACTCGTATTAGAGTGGTTTAAGTGTTTTTAAGCTTGATCGATCGTTCATTGCACGTTTGATTGCCTTATGTTATGCCTGAAACGAAGGTGTTTCCCTAACCGGGCATCTGCTTCGATTTGCGTGCCCGATCTCTGATTGGCTTCAAACCTTATGTCACAGTCTATGGCACAAAATTAAGATGTTCCTGGAACTCGGAATCTTAAATAATGCTACAGATAACCTAATAATCAACGTCAAAGGTTTAGTGCACTGTTAAACGGATAGCTCCGGTTCAACACGTGTTTAAAGTCTAAGGACACCGACTTCACACCATGGGCCCTAATTAGTGTCATGTCACTTATAACGTGTTCTCGGATTTTTCCGAGACATAACAGATATCATTTAATCAAGCATATAAGTCACACATGTTTTTGGGGTTTTTGCGCAATTAAAGTGTTAAGTGTGCTTTACTGTGTTGGACTGTTTAGGGTGTACCTGGTTTCGTCATGGGTGTCACAGTCTCCCCTGGTTTAGAAATTTCATCCCCGAAATTCAATTCGTCTAGTTATGGAAGAGATGTGGGTATTTTCTACGGAACTCATCCTTCCGTTCCCAGGTATACTTAGGTCCTTGCTTCGAGTTCCACCGGACTTTCACCAGCGAGATTTTGTTATAACGTAGTTGTTTGGTCTTCCCGTCTACTATTTCTACCGGCTCCTCCACAAAGTGGAGTTTGTCATCAATGTGCACATCTTCTAACGGTATAATAGTTGCTTCATCCGTGAAACATTTCTTTAAGTTGGATACGTGGAAGACATCGTGGATTGTGCTCAGTTCATCTGTTAGTTTCAGTCGGTATGCTACAGATCCAACCTTAGCAATAATTTCATACGGCCCAATGTATCTTCGAGCCAACTTTCCTGTCTTGCCAAACCTGATCCCTCCTTTCCACAGTGACACTTTTAAAAGTACTTTGTCACCTACTTCAAACGACAATGGTTTCCTGCGAACATCGGCATAACTTTTCAGCCGATCTCGGGCCGTCTTCAGTCTACTTTGGATCTTATGCACCTTGTCTGTCGTCTCTTGAATTAGTTCAGACCCCGTGAGTTGAGTATCGCCCACTTCCGCCCAACAAAGTGGCGATCTGCACTTCCGGCCATATAGCACGAAGCAGATCCTCTAATGTCTGGATAGTTCGTTCTAATTGGCCATCGGTTTGGGGATGGTAAGCCGTACTCAGGTCTATTCTAGACCCCAAAGCTTCTTGTAACTGTTGCCAATAGTGTGAAGTGAAATGACTATCACGGCCTGAAATGATTGCAACTGGTACCCCGTGTCTAGCCACAATTTCATTCGTGTAGATCTCGGCCAATTTCTCGGTGTTGTAGGTAGTACGAATCGGAATAAAGTGCGCCGATTTGGTTAGTCTATCTACTACTACCCAAATCGCATCATGACCTCGGGGTGTTTTTGGAAGGTGGGTCACGAAATCCATCGTGATTTGCTCCCATTTCCATTGAGGTATTTCGGGTTGCTGTAACATTCCCGAGGGTTTCTGGTATTCTGCCTTAACCCGAGCACAAGTCAAGCATTTGCTCACGTACTCTGCTACGTCCTTTTTCATACATGGCCACCAATAAAATTCCTTAAGGTCGTGGTACATCTTGTCTGTACCGGGGTGAATAGAGTACTTAGATATATGAGCCTCATCCATAACCAGTTGACGCAGGTCATGGAGAGTAGGAATCCATACCCTATTTTTGAAATACAACACTTCATCTGGTTTCCTCACAAAATTCCCTTCATTTTCGTGTAAGTTTTCGCTATTTAGTTGGCCTTTCTCCAAAGCTTCCATTTGAGCATTACGAAACTTCTCTTTAAGATTGGTTTGAACAGTCATCCCAAGAGCTCGCACTCTGAGTGGCTTTACTCGGTCTTTGCTACTCAAGGCATCGGCTACTATGTTAGCCTTACCTGGATGGTATTTTATTCCACAGTCGTAATCGTTCAATAGCTCCACCCATCTGCGTTGTCTCATATTTAGCTCCTTTTGATCGAATATATGTTGGAGGCTCTTGTGATCTGTATAAATTGTACATTTCGTGCCGTATAAGTAATGCCTCCAGATCTTAAGTGCAAAGAACATTGCGCCCAGCTCTAAATCATGCGTTGTGTGATTCTTTTCATGTACTTTTAGTTGTCTATACGCGTAAGCAATGACCTTGTTTCTTTGCATTAGGACACATCTGAGCCCTTGCCGAGATGCGTCACAATATACGATGAAATCATCGTTGCCTTCAGGTAGCGACAAGATTGGAGCTTCACATAACTTTTGTTTTAACAGCTGAAAAGCTGTTTCTTGTTCTTCGCCCCATTCGTACTTTCGATCTTTCTGTGTCAAGGCAGTTAAGGATTGAGCAATGCAGGAAAAGTTTTCAATAAAGCGACGGTAATATCCAGCCAATCCCAAGAATTGGCGTATCTCTTTCAAAGACTTAGGCGTTTGCCAATTCATAATAGCTTCGATCTTATTAGGGTCAATATGAATCCCTTGTTTATCTACCACATGTCCTAAAAATTGCACCGCTTGTAACCAGAAGTCACACTTTGAAAGCTTGGCGTACAACTTCTCTTTCCTCAATATCTCTAGTATGGCTCGTAGATGGTGCTCGTGTTCCTTTTTACTATTGGAATAGATCAAAATATCGTCAATAAAGACTATGACGAATTTATCTAGATATGGTTTATAAACTCGGTTCATGAGGTCCATAAATACCGCGGGTGCGTTGGTTAACCCAAAGGGCATAACCAGGAACTCATAGTGACCGTACCGAGTTCGAAAGGCTGTTTTAGGGATATCTTCCTCTTGAACTTTCACTTGATGATAACCGGATCTAAGATCAATTTTGGAAAAGTAACAGGCTCCTTGCAACTGATCAAATAAATCATCGATTTGCGGAAGAGGATATCGATTCTTTATGGTAACCTTGTTCAGCTCCCGGTAGTCAATACACATCCGAAAGCTTCCATCCTTTTTCTTCACAAATAACACTGGTGCTCCCCAAGGTGAATAACTTGGATGGATAAAACCTCGGTCTAGCAGTTCTTGTAACTGAGATGATAGTTCTTGCATCTCTGAAGGTGCTAAACGGTAAGGTGCTTTTTCAATTGGAGATGCTCTCGGGATTAAGTCGATACAGAATTCGACTTGCCGATTGGGTGGCAATCCGGGCAATTCATCGGGAAACACGTCTGGGTAATCACACACTATGGGGATATCCTTAATACGTTGTTCTTCTGGTTCGGTCGTCATTACACTTGCTAAGAACACATCACATCCTTGACGTATACATTTCAACACTTTCAGGTGGGATAGAAGGTTTAATATGGTACCAGACTTCTCTCCCTGTACCATAATAACTTCATCATTAGGAAAAGGGATCCTAACAATCTTTTGCTCACATATAATCTATGCCTTGTACTTGGATAACCAGTCCATTCCCACTACTATATCGAAACTTCTGAGCTCTACCGGTAGTAGGTCAATAAGGAATTGGTAGTCGTTAAGAATTAAAGGACAATCACGAATGATTTGGTGACTAGTTATAGGTTTACCGTTAGCAAGTTCTATGGAGTAAGGACTTGTTAATTCAATAGCCGGTATATTCAACAATGGCAAAAATGTAGTAGAAAGATAACTCCTATCCGCGCCCGTGTCAAATAATACTGAAGCAAACTGATCGGAAACGAGAAACGTACCCGAGACCACATTTGGATCTTGGTGTGCGTCACCAGACCCAAGTATAAAGGCACGGCCTCGCGCTACATTTGAGGTGGAAGCTTGGCCCTGCGTATCTCTTCATGCTGACTGCTGAGCAAGCTTGGGACAGTTTCTTTGGAAGTGGTCCGTGCTGCCACATCCATAGCACGCACGGGGGTAGGTAATCTGTTGTGCCTGTAGTTGGGGTCGTTGCTGAAGAGGCTGAGGCCTTGGAGGTTGAAAACGAGTTGCTTTGGGATTCGGTTCCATGGATGCTCTAAAGTTTTGGGCATAATGCCCAGCTCTATGACATTTTGAGCATTTCACTGCTCGGCACGCACCCACATGGTGAAAAGCGCACTTGTTGCACTTTGGGGCCGTTCCTTTATAGCCACCATAGTTTCCCGTTGGTGTAGTCATGGCATAGCGTTGACTAGTGGCTCTCCCCCTCTTCGGTATAACTACCCCCGCTCGACTACTTTCCGGGGCCTCTCGCTTATTTCTTGCCGGCTCTCCCGGCATTTTCAAAATCTTGCGTCTAACCATGTCGTACGTAACCGTGCCTGACCTAGCTACCACTCTGTGCATGGTCAGGTACTCCACCGAATTAATGATGCTTCTCACTTTTGGGGCCAGTCCCCAGATATACCTCTCGATCCTCTTGGACTCCGGTCGAACCATATTTGGAAGTATGCGTGCCAGTTCATTGAAACGGTTAGTGTAACCTGCATGGTCCGCACCTTGCATTTGCAGGTTCCAAAATTCGTGTTCTAGCTTCAGAATCTCGTGAGCTGGGCAGAACGTTTCTCTCATTAGTATCTTTAAATCATCCCAAGTCATAGCATTAATTGTGTCCTGCCCGCGAGATTGCACAATAGCATTCCACCAGTTCAAAGCGTGATGTGTAAAAGTACAAGTTGTATACTTTACCGCACAGTCTCCCAGACAATTACTTATGTTAAGGACCGATTCCAACTTCTCGATCCATTTCACCAACCCGTTCGGTCCTTCAGTTCCATTAAACTCCATTGGTTTGCACTCCATAAAGTGTTTATACATGCAAACTGGCCTAACATTGTTTTAATTATTGTTCGGATCTCCCTGCCTTGGTCGTGGGTTCGGTTGCGGGTTCGCATTGATGCCGGCGTTAACCTGCGCCACGATAGTGGAAATAACGGCTTGAAGTTGTTGTGCTACCAGTTGGGCAATTTCTGCCTCTGTCATTTGAGGTACACGTTTCGGGGCCATTCTATTATAAACAATAGATAGGTATGTAATAATATCACATAGTTAATCATCACTTATCACATTTCCAGTTACCACATACCACACAATTCCATTACACATCACATAATCTCATCACATCCATAGATCCACGACACATATAGTCAAAAGCATCGTCACGTATATATATAATATCATCGTCATACAATCATCAAAATTTGCACAAAGACTTAACCAAAAAGGGTCAGTGCTTAAATGTGCGGTCAAAACTGGTCACTAAAGTGATATACATGCGTCATACCACCCGACACAAAATACGAGAGTCGAAAATACTACGGTTACATCCCTACCTCGACCTAGGCATAGCCCAGTGCTTGGTAGGATGTACAAAAGGTACATCATCTCTATCTATACTAGAAAGAAAATCATACTAGGAACGCCACATCCAACACGTCAACCCTACAAAACCTGCTACCAAACCTATAATAGTGCCAATACATCCATACACTAAAGCTCGAAAATGATCCTGCTCATGATGGACGTATCCCATACCCTGCTATAAGGCAATGATCGCCTGCTGCAAGATGGTTAAGTAATCTCCCATAGACCTCCGTTGCTGCTCATCCTCATCGCGTGCCATCCTCAATAACGAAATCTGCTTAAACAGGAACCCCATCAGGCTGCTCTCAGTGATGGGAGCAGGCACCTCCTGAGGAGGAACTGGTATGCCCCAAACAGGTGGGGAAGGTTCCCTGAATGGCTGGGAAGGGCCACCATGCTCATAAGTGTGATAAAGGTAAGGGTCCTCCCTAGGTGGGGTAAGAATACGAGCAGTAGAGTGCTGCTGGTTCCCTATGGGTGTGGGTGTCAAGCGAACAGGGGGAATAGGTGGGGTAAAGAAAGGCCCAGGGACAGGTACCCTCCGACGAGCTGTCTGTCGGAGGCGGACAAGGGGTACCTCCTGAGAACTAGGTGAGGAGGGGGTGTAAGGGTCGGGGGGAGTCTTGGGTGTAGGTAACCTAGGGGCTACCGGCCCCCACTCCCAATGCTCCGTGGCGGCAGTAGGGCTCCTAGGAATAGGTCCTACCGGGGTAACGACATCCGGGGTACTACTATGCTCCGAGGACCTAATCAGGTGGTGAGATGGGGAACGGTAGGCGTTCGAGGCCTCCCCCACGCGCCTAGTAGGGGGTCTAGGGGGATACACAGCACAACAGTACCCGGACTCATCTGGCGAGTAGCCCAGGGGCAACAGAGGCATCTGTGGATCCTCCTCAGGACCAGTGTCCATATGAGAAGTCGTCTGGCGACTCGAATGACTCGACATAGTACCTGTAAAGGAAAACGACATCTAACACCACTTCTATCGACTAACATAACCGAAAATAAACAATCCATAGAAGTACTCATAAGCACGTATTGCACACAACTTTAATTTTAGTTTTGAAAAATTTTCCACCACTGTTAAGTTAGCATGGCATCTCAGTTCTCTCTTCTCTCCCCGTAACCTTTCCGGAATGCTCAAGTACCAGCAGATAAATTATTGTGTTCCGGACCACAATAATTTATTTGCCCAACAAGACCACCCCGATAGTAGCCACGCCACTCCGGCTCTAGAAGATCTTAGGGTGAGCAGTTAACTCAGGATTATAGTCTAGGTTCTCTTAGGGATACTTAATTCGCTATAACCGATGGCTCTAATACCATCTTCTGTCACACCCCGACTCGCAGCGGAAGACAATTGCGGGGTGCGGCAGACACATGGCACTCCTCATAATTTAAAAACATTACATTACATAAAACAGGAGCATCGGTTACAACGTCTTAGAACTATCATATTACAAGCCATATATTAAGAGCGGTACTACAAGCCATTATAGCTTTTATTATGCTACGTCCGCCTACTAGATCCTTCCAAACGCACATGTTCACTCATGTTTCATTTTACCTGAAATGCATGTTAGTTTTAAAAAGGTCAGCTAAACGCTGCTAGTGAGTTCCACTGGTTTGGCTGTTTTATTCCAAAATGTATCAACATGGTTAATTGCACATATTACGGTTCATAGATGGAATTACACGAGTGTCACAAGTGAAACCTAGACTGTTTTAATCGTATCGTGTCACACAGACACATACTCGCACCACCTGCATCTCATGAAGTTCAATGCCCTTGGGTAGTTATGTCTAACAACATAACCTGGTTGGACGCGTGCAGTTGCCTGGCTGCCGGCCGCACATGTCCAGCGGCAACTGGGTTTGTCAGACCAAAAGTACTATCCACTGCCCACGGCATACGTTAATCACTTGTATCGGGGCTAATATCGTGCGTTAGATAATTCACATCATACAGATTAAGCAATTAACACAGTTTGTAACATGCAATTCACCCCAGAAAACAGGAAAACAGTTTAAAAGTGGGGGAAGGGAACTCACAGTGTAAGTCGTAGTTTCACACATGATGTAAACAAGCAACAGAGTCAACTTCCAGAATCACGTATGCAAATATGGGCTCACGTCAGTATCTAAGTCGGTAACAGGTATAACTTGGATTCTGACAGGAGGTTTCACTCTAGATTGAGCCTATATGATACTGGTATGGTGATGGAGGTCAGGGTAGTATTAGTTTTCAGTTTGGCTTCCGGGCACCGGTTCGCTTGCCAGCCAATGTCAGTTGTTTAACATGTTCGGATAATGGTACGGGAATACCAATAGTGCCAACACGTTGTTATTTAAGAATGATTAACTTTTCATTAAGGGGGTTTGGGTGTTTGGGGAGTCAAGGTTGCCCAATTTTGAGTTTCCGTTTCCACCGTCGGGGATTTCCCGAATTGGTATTGGTCACACCCCGAGTGTCCAATCCGCCCTGTAATCTCCTAGAATACTCCTCGTGTTTCAATCATAGTATTTGTCGGGTTGGGTCAGTTCCCAATTCCGGCAGGTTCGTTACCCGGTAAGCTGCTGAAATTGATTTAAAATAATCCATTTTAAATCCCAAAAATTCCCATTTTATCCATAATTTGAATAAAATTCCGAAAATTTTTATATAACTCAGTAAAAATCTGTAGAATATGGGAAAAATTTCTGGGAATTTATTTTGGCATTTTACTTGTGTTGGTGCATGCGTCTGTCGATTTCGTCTTGTATCGAGTCTTGTACTAGATTGTATAGATCAGGGTACGCTATACGAGGAAAATGAAAAAAGTTAATTTCGCACGAAATAACACTTTGTTATTTCGCTTGGTAATTTCGCACGAAATTACTATTTCGTGTGAAATGTGATTTCGCTTGAGCAGGTTCATGCGAAATTACTCAGCCTATATATAGTTGCTTGGTCTGTGTCATTTGTAACGAAATTACATTCCGGTTTGAGAGCCGAAGTGCTGCCGAAGTGTCGACTCGCTGTAAAAAGTTTTTATATCAACCTAAAGACAGTTTAAAGTAATTTGTAAGCTGAATCAACTCGATACGTTTGTTTCCTCCTTTCGTATTGAGCAAAAACTCTTCTGATCGACTCGTTTGGTCGTGTAAACGATCCTACAAGTGGTATCAGAGCTCAGGAGGAAGAGTTCTTACTGATTTAGCTCAAAATTTCTGTTTTCTACACCTTCTTTTCAAAATTAACAAGTTTTCACGTTCAAAATGCTTTGAATTTCACACATTACATGCGAAAAAGTGTTTTAACAAAGCCGTTTCAGACCTAAAATTGGACTAAAACCATATCAATTTTGACAAAAACAGCTCGAGATGATGACATCAGCAGTATTTCACACGAAATAAGGCTTATTTCTCTTGAGTAGCTCCACACGAAATTACTTATTTCGCACCAATTTGATATTTCGTTTGAGAATTTCGTTTGAAAGGGTGGTATTTCGTTCGAAATGAGATAATTTCACTTGAAACTGGATTTCGTTTGGTAATTTCGCATGAAATTATCTATTTCGTGTGAGTTGGTATTTCGTTTGAAGTTGTCTTGCAGGTGATTTCGCATCAGTTGGTCATTTCGCTTGATAATATAATTTTGCTTGAGTTGTTATTTCGTTTGAATGTGACTGTTTTGTGAAAAAATTACCGAATCATGGAAGAAGAGTTTTATAACGCATTTGCTACTGCCCCGACTACTCCTACTGCCATTGCTCAGAACATGAACATGGAAAATGAAACTGGAACTTTACAAAAACCCCCAAAGCTAATGGGCATTGAGGAGTATTATGGTTGGAAAGATCGGTTTGAAAACTGGGTTCAAGCTAATCATTTGAGGTCTTAGGAGTGTGTTGAGAAAAAGTAAGTACTACCACGTACAGACTTGGGAGTTGAAAAGAAAATTTTTGAATTTACGGATAAAGAATGAGACATGTACAAAGCAGAAAAGATGATGATCAGTTTGTTACAACAAGCTATAAAAGAAGACATATTTGTATTACTTCAACATGATAAGACTTCACGTTCAATTTGGGAAGCACTTCGTATCAAGTTTGCAGGAAGTGAGAAAATGATCAAGAGTAAAAAGGCATTATTAAAGAAAGAATTTGATTTATTTTCAAGTTTGCCGGGAGAAGATACTAAGAAATTGATCGAAAGATATTGTCACTTAGTACAATCAATGTCATTGTTAAACATCTACAAAGATTGTGAGGAATGGGTTGACAAATTAGGAGATGCTTTGCCTCAGAAATATTGGGGTACATTTTTTGATGATCTTGAAGAATACTGGAGAATATGATGGATTGACAATTTCCCAGTTCATTGAAAAGATTGAAGGACAGATCATGAGCAACAGAAGATTGCAAGAATGAACAATCCGAGTGCACAACAACATGTTAAGATGTACTACAAAGGAAGTGTTCAGAATGTCGAAACAAGTCTGAAAATCCAAACTGCTTTTAGTGCAGAAAACTCATCTGGATCAGTCAATCAAACTCCAAGCAGCAGTAGTGGATTTTCATCATATCCAAGTGTTAATCTGAAAAGAATCTACATCAAGTCATCAGTTTCAAAGTTCAAACAGCAGTAATGATCAAGTTTTACTTTGCAACATTGCGTTGCATCTTCAGAAAGGGCAAAATTTCTCTGAAGAGGTTGCTAAAAGCCACATGTCACTACTTGCTACATTGTTAGAATCATATGAAGGATTGGTTGCAGGAAGGATCGGAAATCCTATGTTGACAAAAGAGGATTACGATCAGATCGATGCTGAAGAAATGGAGCTAATGGATATTAAGTGGTGTTTAGCGAGTGTTTTGAGAAGAGCTGAAAAATTAAAAATAATTACAGGAGGAAATGATTTCCTGGATGCAAATGTATCTACTTTGGGTTTTGATAAATCTAAAGTTACTTGTTTTCGATGAAGGGAGAAAGGACATTTCAAGAGAGAATGTAAAAATCGAGAAGCAAGTGGAGCATAGAATCCGTTTGCAAAAGATGATTACTATCGGAAAGCCATTTATCAACAAGTTGCTCATCAACCGTATCAACAAAAGGAACCACAAACTGCTCATGCTAAAATGATCGAAGATGCAAATAAGAAAGCTTATTATGGCATAATTGATCAAGATGATGAAAAAGTTGCAGAAGGTTTCAGTTGGGACAAATACATTCCACCTGATTCAAAAGTAGCAGCTCTCATTACACAAATAGTTCAAGAGCCTGATTTGATGACAGAATGGATGAAAGCATTTGCCAGTCATGAGAAAAGTCTAGATGAAGAGTTTGTTTCTTCAGATGATAGTTCAGAACAGACACAAGTGTTTGATCAATCATCAAATTATGAAAGTGATGATGAGGAAGAAATGCATATTAATATTGCAAAAAATCATTTATCTTCTGAAAGTTTTCAATTTTATTTTTACAGATAGAGTGGAGAAGCTGAAGGGGAAACAAGCAGCAAAAGAAAAGAAAAAGCTGAAAAGTGAGAGTGTTGTTCAGGAAGAAATTTTTTAACAAAGTGAAGAGGATAAAGCTACTGAGCAGGTAGTTGAAGTTGAGAAAGTGGTTGAAGCTAAAAAGGTTTTTGAAGCTGGGAAAGTGGTTGAAGTTGAGAAGATAGTCGAAGTTGAAAAGATTATAGAAGTTGAAAAAATTGTGGAAGTTATCAAACCATGCTTAAAGTGTTTGGGGTCATGCAAGCAGTGTGAAGAGAAAGAGGAGAAGTTGAGTGAGCAAGATAAGATGAAAGAAAATTTATTGTTCAATCTCAACTATGTGAAAGAATCGTATGATGTGCTGAACAAAACAGTAACTGGTCTACAAAAGACTAATTCTGAAAGAGAAGATGCGTTAATCATGATGAATGCGGTGATGATGACTAAGCAGAAGGCCATTAATCATTACATTGAAGAATGTGCTAAGTTGAAGCAAGAGTTGGAGACAGAAAAAATAGAGAATGAAAGAATCAGACGTTTACTGCAAAGTTATATTAGTTCTGATTATTTGATTGATAGAATTTATCCAACTGTTGTAGGTATGGAAGCTTTTCAAGATAAGAAGACTGAAGAAAAGGATACTGGTAAGAAACAAAGTGCAAAGTATAATAAGTGTCCGCCTCCGATTTGGGAAGGATATGCTCTCAGAAAACCAAATGAGGAGCAAGTCGAAAAGGCAGTCAATATAAAGTTAAAGTCCGAAACAACCGACGATTTACCAGAAAATATTGATGTCACATTTACATCGTCTGACACTGATATTGAGTCTGAGTTAATAAAGAAAGTGGTCGATCAGGTGTTGGATAAAGATGAAGAATCAGACTCAAAGTCCGAATCCAAGAGTTCGAGTTCATCAGTTGACAGTCAAAAGTCGTTAGTTAAAAGGGTTTACAATAAAGAATTTATGTTATCAAAATGTAATTTGAATGATGAACCATTCAAAGTGGCATATACTTTGAATGATTCAGACAAATTATATTCTGATGAGAAATTTCCAATAAGAGGTGTTAAAACTGAAATGATAAAAAAAGTTTTCAAACTAACAGAAATTAATATTTCTGAAATAAAAGATGTAAATCTTTCTGAAAAACCTAAAACTTACACATCAAGAGTTCAACAAAGGTTAAACAAGAAAAAGGGTTACAGTTCTGGTTCTGGTTTTCAAAAGAAACCAAACCATAACGGTAATTTCAAAAGAAAGGGATTAGGATTTATTCCACCGAAAAATCATAAAAATGAGAAAACTTATAAATCAAAAATTGTGTTTGTTTCAGGAGCAAGTTCTGTGGAAGAAGAAAAGAGTTCATTCTGGAAGCAATCAAACAAAGAGTTCTTTGCTGAAAAACAAAAGTTTGAGAAGAATGGAGCCTATCAGAGAAAAGAGACAAGAACCTGTTATCGATGTCAGGAATTGGTCACATAGCCTGGAACTGTCCAATGGCTACCAGTACAAAACAGGAAGTTATTTCTAAACTGAAAGAAAAGATTGTTGAGAAAAATGAACCACCAACTGAAAAGTTCAAAGTTTTTAAAAATTCAACATACGAAGTTGGTGAATGTTCGAAAAGATTTTACAAAAGAAGAGTAAATCTTGACAACCAGAAATGGGTTGTTAAGAAATCTGATGTGAAATCTGGCGATGAATCTGATTCCACAAAGTTAGAGGAGCCACATGTTGTTAAAAAGGAAGAAAATTGAGTTCCTCCAATGGATGATGGTAACTTTCCACCATTGAGGGCTGAAAATTTTAAACCAAAAGTTGGAAAAGTTGAGATCTCGAATCAATTCTATTCTGAGAAGAAAGAATTTGATGTCGAAAAAGTTTTTAATGGAAATGTGAAAAAGATTTTTGGGAAAATGATCGATGGGAAGGTAATAGGGGTTAAAGAGTTTTATGAATCAAAGAAGGCTACTTATAACCCAAGTGAAGTTGAGGAGGAAACATCCAAGTTTGGTCAGGCTTAGATGTCTGTTTTTCATATGTAAAAAAAATCTGACTTGTCGGAGCTTCCAGGTTGGTAAGTGTGAAGAAGGTATCGGCATTTTTCTTTAGAAATTCAAGAAAGTGATTTCGACTTACAAGTGGTTTAATAAGGGTTTTAACATACAAGTGGTAAATCAGGGACATTAAGTTGTACTTGATTTTCTACAAGTGATATTTGGTGTTTGAATTAAAACTGTTACATTTTTCAAGTGATTGAAAGAACAAAGTGATGAACTAATCCTAATCTGCAAGTGGTTTTATGAAATCAACAAAACTAATTTTTAAGGAAAACCATTTGATTAAAACAAACTTAAGTGTTTTGAAATCATAATGGGAAAATAGGTTGTTGTCAGGGGGAGTTCTGATTGTTTATGCCAAGTGGATGGCGATTTGAAGCAATTCGCAACAGTTGTCACTTTACTTGTACAGTTTGTTTTCAAAGTTTCTTTAAATGATTTTGAATTTTAGGGGGAGTAAGAAATTTCAGAAAATCCAAAAACATTTGAAAATTTGAAAAAGCCAAAAACATGATAAAATAAAAAAGAGTTTTGTTGTGAAAAGAGGAAATGATAGTACATCAGTGGACTATCACAGCATGCTAAAGAATTGGAAAGTCAAAATGTGATAAACAGTCTCACTGATGATGTGCCAGTAGGTTTTTACACATTTAGTAGATTGTGACGAGATATAAACCTAAATTTCAAACTTACTTATATCGTGGGGAACATCTCTCGGATATATGGGTAACCCCCGAAATCTTGTTTGAAAGGTCCCTCTTTCTGAGATACTAGGTCTTTATACTCAGTGATATCTGGGGTATTATCCCGGGACTTCTGATTTTGCGGAAGCAATGGCCTAGTCCCCGTATAATACTTTTCGCTTGCTTGAAATATAGCACCGCCCTCAGTACAAAAAATGATGAAACATTGCAAAATGCTAATCATGTGCTGTTGAAGAAAAGATTCTCTAAAGGGAACACACCTTAAGTCGAAGCCATCATCTCTTTGATTTTGCGGAAGCAATAGCCTGAGCTCTCATGGCCCTCGCATTTAACCCTTTACAGATATCATCTAGGTATACTCACCTGTAAGACTGAATATTGGGATCTGGATATAGGAGTATATTCTGAGGTGGGACACGCGAATGAGTTTAAGAACTTAAAACATTAATCTCGTATCTCGAAACAGTTGAATTTTGTGTGAGAATTTAAGTGGATCAGTATACTGACAATCTAAGTGAATCGCTTAGAACTGAAAATGTTTAAAGCTCAACGGTGTTGGTGATTTGTCTCAAAAACTGATATGATCCTCTTACACAAACTCACAAAAATATTGTTTGTAAATATTTCTTTACTGCATTTCATTCTAGTTAAAAAATCAAAAAAAGATTTCAGCGTGTTTTAGCATAAAATTTTGAAAAATTCAAAAAGATTTTCGACAACTGGTGTTGGAGAGCTGATTTTCAAAATTCCAAGTGCTAGACATGACGGACAAAAGGTTTGTGAAAGTGTATTTGAAATGTTTGAGTTGAAAAAGTGTTTGAAAAGGAAAATGTTTTTCCTACAAGTGGTTCATCAGAAATTTTCATTGTAAAATCATTATTTGATTAATATCTGCAAGTGGTAAGCAGAGAATAAATTTGTCAAAATTTTAAATCGGTGAAATTTATATCTGGGTTAAGAATGTGCAGGTTAGCCAGGTTTTTGATCCTGAGCAGGATGTGAGCCAGGTCACGATCTTGAACCAGTGGAAGTCAGACTGCGATCCCTAGCACAACTTAAGGGGGAGTCTGATGTTGTATAGAGCCAGATTCAGATCTTGAAGATCACGCAAATTGCTGATGCTGATGAACTAAAGGAATCAAGAGATCTGATCAAAAGAATTAGAGTGAGATAAGAGCCAGATTGTAATTCTGGAAGAAAGAAAGAGAAGTGTCAGAGATTGAGGATGCTTTACATTGTCAGATACTTCAGAAAGAGCAGGAAGACTGATAAAGACTAAAGTTGTTGAAGACTCGACACTGAAGACTCGTCAACATTCGATGGGGAGTCTGTTGGTGCATGCGTCTGTCGATTTCGTCTTGTATCGAGTCTTGTACTAGATTGTATAGATCAGGGCACGTTATACGAGGAAAATGAAAAAAAGGTTAATTTCACAGGAAATAACACTTTGTTATTTCGCACGAAATAACACTTTGTTATTTCGCTTGGTAATCTCGCACGAAATTACTATTTCGTGTGAAATGTGATTTCGCTTGAGCAGGTTCATGCGAAATTACTCAGCCTATATATAGTTGCCTGGTCTGTGTCATTTGTAACGAAATTACATTCCGGTTTGAGAGCCGAAGTGCTGCCGAAGTGTCGACTCGCTGTAAAAAGTTGTTATATCAATCTAAAGACAGTTTAAAGTAATTTGTAAGCTGAATCAACTCGATACGTCTGTTTCCGCCTTTCGTATTGAGCAAAAACTTTTCTGATCGACTCGTTTGGTCGTGCAAACGATCCTACAACCTGTCTAAATAAATTATTTATAAAACCATATTTAACCACGTAATTAATATTAATTACCATCAATGATCCAAAAATTCCCAAACAATTCCTGGACATCCCTTATGTTTCCAGAAACATCTCCAAAAATTTTAAGATTTTTCCGATTTCATTTTGGTGCGTTTCAGGCTACCGAAAATTCGCAAAAACGCTGATTTTTAACCCAAATCAAAACTCAACCAATGGACTCCGAATTTTCCCTGAACATTCCTCATATGTTCCTTAGTGTCCTTGTAAAATTTGGTGATTTATTGAAACCGTTTGGTATTTTTTCCAGAATTCTTTTTTTAAAACAGTCAAAATTCTACGTGGACCTTCCTGACACTACCCTTCATCACCACACCAAGTTTCAGCTCAATCCAAGTATCTCGGACCAAGTTATAGCTAAAACAAAATTCTGCCTAGTCTAAATTCGAGTTTCGGGTCATATACCTAGCAATTCCTTCGATTCCGAGCGTTCCTTATGAGTCCAGAAGTATGTGTGGGCTATATTTAGTACCTACACATCAAGTACAATCCAAATATGCTATAACTTAGATAAATCAAGCTTTGATTCATTGTTTTTCGGTTAATCGAATAGTTATGCGATTTTTGTCGAATAGGTGTTGATTCGGGTATCAAACCCCAAAGATTTGTAACCATGGCTGCCATATAACACCAGGGAACTCCCATGGTGTTCTTATTCAGCCCCTAGACTTGTTTAAAACCTTCAAAATTCATGGATTAAAAAGGGGTTTTTTTTTAGGTTGTAAATCATGTATAATCAAGAAATCATGGTTAAAACTATAAGAAATAAGGCTAATACCTTAATTTGAGGCTTGTTCTTGTTAGATTAGATGGGTTTTTGGAAGAAGAAGTAGAATTTTGAAGGGTTTTTGTGTGAGAATTAAAAGAAAAAAAATGAAAATTGTAGATATATATGGAGGGGGGGTGGTGGCGGTTTGGGGTAGGCCCCCTTAGGGCCACCTCTTGCTCCGTTTAACGCGATAAAAGATGATGTTTATCCTTCGTTGAGTATTTAGGTTTATCTGCGGGTTCCATGCGCGTTCTCGATTTGCGTGACAGACTCCGTTTCGCGCGTAATTAGTGTTAAAAGACTCGGTTTTAAAAATCATGCATAACCGTCTTGAAATCCGAACCCAGTTACGTTTTAATCATAAAAGACTCGTATTAGAGTGGTTTAAGTGTTTTTAAGCTTGATCGATCGTTCCTTGCACGTTTGATTGCCTTATGTTATGCTTGAAACGATGGCGGTTCCCTAACCGGGCAGCTGCTTCGATTTGTGTGCCCGATCTCTGACTGGCTTCAAACCTTATGTCACAGTCTATGGCAGAAAATTAAGATGTTCCTGGAACTCGGAATCTTAAATAATGCTACAGATAACCTAA
Organism: Helianthus tuberosus; assembly: GCA_030545235.1. NCBI lineage: Eukaryota > Viridiplantae > Streptophyta > Magnoliopsida > Asterales > Asteraceae > Helianthus > Helianthus tuberosus. The sequence continues at coordinate 20 of JARYGA010049075.1, read as the reverse complement.
TAATCAACGTCAAAGGTTTA
>JARYGA010049074.1:0-56565 GCA_030545235.1 Helianthus tuberosus | reverse complement strand
GAATTCGTTGTCATGCCTTTTGGCCTAACCAACGCACCAGCGGTTTTCATGGATCTGATGAATCGCGTGTGTAAACCATACCTCGACCGTTTCGTCATCGTATTCATCGACGATGTCTTGATCTATTCCAAATCGAAAGCCGAACACGCGCAACATCTACGTTTGGTTCTCGAGTTACTCCAGGGGAACCAACTCTATGCCAAGTTCTCCAAGTGCGAATTCTGGTTGGAGAAGGTCCAATTTCTGGGTCACGTTGTTAATAGTCAAGGTATCCATGTCGATCCTGCGAAGATTGAAGCTGTCAAGAGCTGGGTTACACCTAAGAATCCGTCTGAAGTCCGCTCCTTTCTCGGACTAGCGGGCTATTATCGCCGCTTCATCGAAGGATTCTCGAAGATTACTGTACCACTTACCTCTCTTACACATAAAGACCAGCCTTTTGTCTGGGGAACTAAACAAGAGTCTGCCATTCGAACCCTTAAACACATGCTTTGCAATGCTCCTGTTCTCACATTGCCCGACGGAAACAATGATTTCATTGTCTACTGTGATGCTTCCAACCTTGGTCTCGGTTGTGTCCTTATGCAACGTGACAAGGTCATAGCTTACGCATCTCGTCCGCTCAAAATCCACGAGAAGAACTATACAACCCATGATCTCGAGCTAGGCGCGGTTGTTTTTGCATTAAAGATTTGGCGACACTACCTGTACGGTACCAAGTGTACGATCTTCACCGATCATAGGAGCCTACAACATATCTTTAATCAGAAGGAACTTAATATGCGTCAACGCCGATGGGTAGAACTTCTCAACGATTACGACTGTGAGATTCGTTATCACCCAGGCAAGGCAAATGTTGTTGCCGACGCACTTAGCAGACGGAGCTATCTGCTTAGCACTCGTAATGTTCAAGCCCAACACAACCTCGAAACTCTCATCCGCGACGCCCAGCATGCGTGTTTCAACGAACGCACTTTGAAGAAAGAAAGAATCTACCACGATGGAGCCCAGCTTGTGAGCAAATCAAATGGGATATTCCACTTTTTAGACCGAATTTGGATTCCCAAGCGAACCAATTTGCGACAGATTATCATGGACGAAGCCCATAAATCCCGCTACTCAGTTCATCCCGGTGCTGACAAAATGTACCAGGATCTTCGTTACAAGTACTGGTGGCCGGGTATGAAAAGGGATATCGCCCTCTATGTCAGAAAATGCTTAACTTGTGCTAGGGTCAAGGCTGAACATCAAAGACCCTCTGGCTTGCTCGAACAACCACCAATTCCCATGTGGAAGTGGGAGAGCATAGCTATGGATTTCGTAACCAAGCTACCACACACGTCATCAGGTCACGACAGCATCTGGGTTGTAGTCGACCAATTGACCAAATCAGCTCACTTCTTGCCAATACGAGAAGACTACAAGGTGGAACGATTAGCCCGAATCTACACCGACGAGATCATTTGTAGACATGGGACGCCTCGTGATATCATTTCTGATCGTGATGCTCGGTTTACTTCCCGATTATGGGAAACATTTCAAATGGCACTCGGTACAACGCTTAATCTAAGTACCGCTTTCCACCCACAAACCGACGGTCAGACTGAAAGAACGATTCGTACTCTTGAAGACATGCTCCGTTCGTGTGTTCTAGACTTCGGTGGTAATTGGGATAAACACCTGCCATTGGTCGAATTCTCGTATAACAACAGCTACCAGGCTAGCATCCAGATGGCACCTTTCGAGGCCTTATACGGAAGAAGATGTCGATCGCCTATTGTGTGGCACGAGATCGGTGACTCGCAATTAACCGGTCCGGAGCTACTACAAGAAACGACACACAAAATTTTCCAAATTCGAGACAATCTAGCGAAAGCTCGGGATCGACAGAAAGTTTACGCCGATAAAAAGCGCAAGCCCCGTGAATTTGGCGTTGGTGACCACGTACTCCTAAAGGTATCCCCTTGGAAGGGTGTGGTCCGATTCGGCAAGAAAGGGAAACTCGCGCCTCGATATGTTGGACCTTTTAAGATTCTGGAAAGGATCGGAAAAGTCGCCTACAGACTCGAATTACCGGAGGAACTTAGCAACGTCCACCCGACTTTCCATGTATCAAACTCCGGAAGTGCATCGCCGACCACGATTTACATGTCTCTCTAGACGATCTACAAGTGAACGAAACATTACACTTCGTGGAAAAGCCTGTCGAAATCATGGATCGCCAAACCAAGCAGCTCAGGCGCTCCCGCATTCCTATTGTGAAGGTCTGATGGGAAGGCAAACGAGGCGCGGAGTTCACTTGGGAACTCGAAAGCGATATGAAGGCTAAGTACCCGCAGTTGTTCAAAGAGTGAGGCTAGAAAAAGAAAGTAGTATTGTGGCTCTAGTGTTTCGACCGTAGAAACCTGTTCAATTTGACGAAAATCAGTTAAAAACATGAATAGATGAAAAGTGAAGAAATTTTGACAAATCTGTATGAATTTGGCTCTGAATTTGATCAATTCTTGTACGACTCTGTGCGTTTGATCTTCGCAACCAAGAACCTGCTCAGATACCACTTGTAGGTCCCGGTTTTCAACTCCGTCACGATTGCATATGACACGTTACACGTTCGGTTCACAATCGTTTCAGACAAAAATTCTCACACGTGATTCCCGGCTTTGTTACGGCTTCCAGCTTAATTTCGGGACGAAATTCCCTAAACAAGAGGAGCCTGTAACACCCCGTGTTTTCGCAAGTGAGAGTCAAAGTCAAGGTCAAAGTCAACGACCGATTTCGCGCAACTTGACTGGTAGAAATGTTTTTATTTTATTTATATTATGTGGAGTAAGTGTCGTTCATTGCAATAATCGAATCGTGTTAAACGTAATTCAATCAACCTACGACTGTGAATTATAGGCAGTAACAATGCGATAAAGTTAATCAACTAATAATCAAGCTATGTTAATCGAATCGACATCGAATCGCAACTCGAACGGTGTATTTTACTTACTACTTATACGTGTGTGTGTGTGTGCCTTACGTGTTACCTGTGCGTGTTTATTTTACGTTACGTTGTGGAAATCAAGCGAACTCAATCGAACTCGAAATCTAACTCAAAGGTAATCGAACTCGAACCTGAATTCCGAATCGAACCATGTGATATACGAAGTAGTTGGGACTCAAAGTAATTTGACTAGGAAACCCTATCGAACCGCTCGCAATCGAAATCGAAACGTCAAAAGATCGTCGCACCGAACGCACCATTCAGGCGTCATCCGTACGGATTGTTCATCCGCACGGACAGTCAATCCGCACGGATAGCCCATCCGCACGGACAGCCCATCCGCACGGATAACCCATCCGGGCGACATGCAATCCGCACGGACGACCCTTTCCCCTTTTGGCTTCCTATAAATACCCGGGTCACTCTCCAAACTTTCCACTTTTGGCAAGTGACGTCCGACCTGCACGCATTCTTCACCTTTTCTTCGATTTCTCTCAATCCAGGTAAGATCTCGCCCCAAATCTTGTACATTCTTGATCTATACACACTTCTACACCCTTCTATCTTTCAAATCTCAACTTTAAACCATGAAATCATCAAGATTTGAGGTATTCTCGGATGATGTCATCATGAAGTTCTCATGAACTTCAAGTGTGACCTCATTCCACCAAGAATAACTCAGATCTGTACGATTTCCACCAGATTTCACAACAATTTCACCTAAATCTGAACTTTTCTAAAGGATAAAAGAGTTGAAAGAAACAAACACAAGTTTTCCTCTTCTTTTACCCTAAAAAACGGTTGGAACAGGGTCAGTACTAGTCTTCTACTCAATATTAGTGATGCACTAGTCCTAGATCCGGATTCTACCTACAAGACATCTGATTTCGGGTTAAACCGGAATGAACATTCTGAGCCGCTGACCGGTCAAGCTAGGGTGATTCCTGGCCGGCTTAGTCATACGGGTAAGAATACAGTTCCAAATGGTTGCCACGTAATCAGGACGTCTCGATAGAACGACAAAGGCGACCAAGGGTAGACGAACGGAACAACTAGAACAAGAAGCTATCCGCACGGAGATGTTATCCGCACGGACAATCTGTCTGCACGGATTGACTATCCGGACGGGTTGTCATCCAGACGAACTACACTTGGGACCGACAACCAAACAAGGTTTGAGTATCGACGAACGAATAATCCGCACGGACAACGCTCTAAATGGATTACTCTTCGGATCATGAGATACTAAGACCCTAAGCAATTTTTCAAGCATGATCATCCGCACGGATCAACTGTCCGCACGGACAGACTATCCGGACGGATTGTCGCCGTCCGCACGGACAGACTATCCGGGCGAATGGTCGTTGTCCGCACGAACTGTTATCCGGACGGATCTCACCAACTTCACTAAGTGACTCACTCCTAAGGTCGTTGTTCGCACGGACGACCATCCGGACGGACTGTCGTCCGCGCGACCGGCTTGAAGGGTAGAGATACTTAAATGTTTTCTAAATGCTACAACGAAAACTTCAAAGCACAAGCCATCATACACAAACACATCCATAGCTTAGGAAGAAACAATCCGCTCGAATAGTTATCCGCACGAACATGTTATCCGCACGGATGACTAATCCGGACGAATTGCTGATCCGCACGGATTACTTGTCCGCACGAATAACTAATCCGCACGAGAGGCTAATCCGGACGGATTACCATTCGCACGGATTACTAATCCGCACGGATGACTAATCCGCACGAATAACTAATCCGCACGACGATCTATACTATTTTCCGTGCCACTTATCGTTACGCTATCGACTCTTTTCAGGCTAACCGTACTCGCTAAGCGCTCCCTTCAATCCAACAATCGCTGTGAGTATACTCGATCCCTTTTTGCTTTTAGCACTTTTGGGTGTTACATACGTTACGAATATTCAAGCTACAATTATCACACTACTCAAACTATTTGAACGCTAACCATTAATGCATGTTATACGTGGCTCATGAATGCTTGTTTGTTATGTTTACACATGGAATGCTGTCTACCTGCCTTAGCAACGATAGTACTATAGTTTGGACTCAGCACCCGTTCACACGGGGGTTGTTAAGGATCTTTTACTTGCATGGATTACGGTGGTAATCATGTATTGCGAACTGCCTCGGGCAGTCAACCCGCAGTCATTGGTATCGACGGATCTATGTCGATAACTAACGTGCTTCATTTCACTATGTGTACGTGCTGGTTATGCGTAAACGAATTCGAACTCTACATGCTATTATCAAACTTATATGCTCACCTTTACATTATATGTATTGACTTTATTTTAACGTATGTGACAGGTGCTTAGGTTGTTTCTGTGCTTAGCTTGCTGGTGATGAAATTGAGGCTAGGGAAGGAATCCTAGAAACCAACAAATAAATTAGTTATGTTTAAATCTGAGTTGTCGGAACAGAATATTTGTCTTGATGTTTTCTGTAATAATTGTTTAACTATTTGAGATACGGTATGGGACGTGTTGTTTAAATTGAATGGTAATGATAGTTGTTATGGGAACTTCTGGACAATCTGTTTCGCTCAGTGCCATGCCCCGATGATTCCGCCATCGGTTGGGGTGTGACATGAATTGAAGCAATTAATGAAGGACGAGTTTTGTCCTCCCCATGAGCTTTAAAAACTAGAAAATGAATTCTGGAATTTGAAGCAAGTCGAGAATGACAATGCTGGTCTGACAGCGCGTTTCAAACAGCTCAGTGCCCTTTGCCCTGGCTAAGTCGACTTTGTCGACAAGGCCATTGCCAAATACATTCGTTGCCTTCCACCTACCTTGATGAATCACGTTGTGTCAGCGTCCCCTAAAACCCTCGAAGACACTTTCCGTTTAGCAGCCGAACTCGATAACAATTGTGTTCTTCATGGAACCTCCGACAAGGTTTCGTCGAAAAATGCACACCAAGCTACCACCGACACCATCGTTGTTGAACCCTCCCCCTCAATCAAGAAAAACAAGAATAAGAAGCAGAAGGCTTCTAGTCAAAACTGTGCGGTAGTCACTCTGCAAAACCCCAAGCCTTTGCAATCTATTCCTGCTACACCCAACACTAAGCCTCAACACAAGGCTTACACTAGGACTCAACCCAAGTGTAGCACCTACCTTTACCATTATCCAGCCTATGCTCCATGCCGTTTGTGCACTAATTGCAATCGGTATGGACACTTTGCTCCGCAATGCCATAAACCTGCTGTTACCCAAAACCAAACTGTCGTAACCCAAAACCCTGTACCCAATCAGGCTCAACCACAAGTCGCTACTATCCGTGCCTGTTTCAAATGTGGCGATCCCAACCATCTGGCCAATGCTTGCAATCAGCACGCCAACAACAACAATTAGCAACGGTAGCAGCAGCCTCAGCAAGCTCGAGCCGAGCATTCGTCATCACCGCCGCTCAGGCGCAAAATGGCAACGATGTTATAACTAGTACGTTTCTCGTCAACAATGTCTATGCTTCTTTTCTATTTAATACTGGCACAGATAAGAGTTTTGTATCTATTGAATTCGAACCTATGCTTAAGTGTAAACGCTCTAAGTTATCATGATCATTCGCTGTCAAAGTCGCAAATGGTAAATCCGTCACTATCGATTCTGTCCTTTCTAAGTGTTCTTTGAATCTCAACGATCATACGTTTTCAATTGATCACATACTTATGCAAATGGGTAGTTTTGACGTCATAGTAAGTATGGACTGGCTTAGACGAGTTCGTGCTGAAGATGTTTGCTCCGACAAATTCATTCGACTTCCTCTTCCTAACAGTGATTCCTTGCACCTCTATGGCGAGAAACCTTCTAAAGGTATCAAGCTTATGTCGTGTACTCAAGCGAACAAACACTTACGTAAGGGTTCCTTCGCCTTTCTTGCCCATGTTGTAGAAAAGAAGGAAAAGGGCTCGAGCATGAGTGATGTTCCTATTGTTCGTGATTTTCCCGATGTGTTTCCTGATGATCTTCCTGGTCCGCCTCCTACTCGTTCTATTGACTTTCACATCGATTTAGTGCCTAGCGCTATGACTATCGCTAAGTCTCCTTATTGCTTAGCACCCTCGGAAATGCAAGAGCTATCGAGCCAACTTCAAGAGCTTCTTGATAAAGGATTTATACGCCCTAGTACTTCTCCTTGGGGTGCTCTCGTTTTATTCGTCAAGAAGAAGGATGCATCATTCCGAATGTGTATTGACTATCATGAGCCCAACAAGCTTACAGTCAAAAACCGATATCCTCTTCCTCGTATTGATGATCCCTTCGATCATTTACAAGGCGCGACTTATTTTTCCAAAATTGATCTCCGTTCTGGTTATCATCAAATTTGAGTCCTCAAAGAAGATATACCCAAAACCGCTTTTCGAACGCATTATGGTCATTATGAGTTCGTGGTCATGCCCTTTGGTTTGACCAACGCACCTGCAGTTTTCATGGATTTGATGAATCGCGTGTGCAAGGCTTATTTAGACCGTTCCGTGATCGTCTTCAATGACGATATTCTCATCTATTCCAAGACACAAGAAGAGCACGAGCGACACTTATGTCTTATCCTTCAACTTCTATGCGCTGACCGTCTTTACACCAAATTCTCCAAGTGTGAATTTTGGTTAAAAGAGGTTCAATTCCTTGGACATCGTCAACGAAATTGGTATTCATGTTGACCCTTCGAAGATTGAAGCTGTGAAGAACTGGATTACTCCTAAATCCCCATCTGAAATTCATTCGTTCCTTGGTCTAGCTGGTTATTATCATCGTTTCATCTCCAACTTTTTGAAAATCGCCATTCCTCTTACCTCCTTGATTCAAAAAGATAAACCTTTTGTTTGGGGTCCTGAACAAGAGGAGTCTTTCCAAACGCTCAAGGACATGCTTTGCAATGCTCCTATCCTTGATTTTCCCGATGGTAACGATGACATCGTCGTGTATTGCGATACTTCGAACCTTGGTCTTGGTTGTATCCTTATGCAAAGAGACAAGGTTATTGTAACACCTCGAAAATTCATGTCCTATAATGTGTTGACACGTGTCATAAGTTTGAACGTGTGAAAGAATACTCTAGAGGGACTAAAGTTGACAAACATGAAAAGTATATGAATATACGGGTTCAAAAAGTCAACAGTGAATAAATATACTTTACAATAATCCTACATGATGTTTATACCTTCAAACGAATAAATCATGGATCATACGACGCTAAATATGAAAGAAAGTGAGAGATTACAAACTACAGGGGTTAAATGTGTCAACATGTTTAAGTTATACCTCTGAGTGACCTTTTAGCAAACCCGAAGCTTTGTAACGATTAATTATGCTCTCTAGAATACATGATAAAAATTTCATAAAGTTTCGTTATCGTATGAGAAAATTTTGATCAAATTCGAATACAAGGGGTTAAAAGCGTCAACGATGAAGTTTATGACTTTTCGGGTGACAATAAAGTTAACCGAGGACTTAACAAAGTGGGTATATATCTTGAAGCCCTTATAAATCAAATTGGAGGGTTCAAAATGCAATAAATAAAGTCGAAACAAAGTTTAAATGGATCAAGGACCAAAAGTGCAAAAATCAAAACTTTGATTTGATTCAGGAGGGCGTCGCGTGGCGCGAGGGCCGCTATGGGGACCTACGCGTGACGCCTAGGGCCTACTGAAACCGAAAACTTTAGTAGGTGTCTGCCATTTCCATTCTAACCGACTTATCTTGCCTTTTATCACCACCAAGGGTTGCCTAGACTTGCTTAGGGACATTAGGGACACTTGTTGATGATCAAGGATCAGTGGTAGCATGATTTGTCAACAATCTATGAGGTTTTAAACACTATATAAAGGCCCTTGTTGCAACCATTTTGATCACACCTCACTTCTGCATTTCTGATCATTTCTGGAGCTCCAAAGCAGACTCAAGTGATCACTAATCGTGCATAGGACTTCAGTAAGTATGCTTAACCTTTCTTAGTTAAGTTTTTGCTTAGTTTTAGCTTAAAAGTCAAACCGTCGTAATTAACGGTTGCTTCACGATTAATCTTTAATGGTCCAGTGATTAGTTGAATTGAAAGAAGTTACAAGTTGGTAATTATGTGGGCAATAAACCCTTAAAAGGGCACCCTCTGATTTCCACTCTAACTAGGTCAAATGTCGGGTCAAACTTGTTATTTAAAAAGTCAACAGAATGCTTAAATTCCAATTTATGCATAATTAGCAATGTAGAACCCATACAACCTATTTGATCATTAATATAACTTGGTAATGTAAGAACATGTCTAAACATGTTCAACCCGAAAAATTTCAGTAGAGACCCGGTTCGGAACCGAAAGTCGCATAATTTGACTTTTGCTTTGACTTTCAGTTCTGACCCGTTTAAGCATGTTTTAGAAATGCCTTAGAGCTTTAATTGGACCAGGTTACATGCTAGTATAACCCTCTGCGATTATACACCTGGGTTCAATAGTTATCCAATTAATATGCATGATTCCGTTAATTGCTCATATGTTGACCATTATGCCCTTTTCACCATAAAACGTGATTTTTGAAAATGTAAAAGAGTAGAAACCTTAGTTACTAATATATAAACTTGTACCAAAAAATTTGACATCAGTTTGAGGTGTAGATTGAGAGTTATGCTCATTAGCGTAATTAGAAAGCTTTTTAGCGATTTAACGGCATAATTAGCGTATAGCCTATTTAAACCTACTTTTTGATATCAAACTTATTACCCACTGATGTAATATATTATTTTGGGATCTTTGAAGATTTTTAATTAATTTTAGACTGAGCATAATTTAGAGTTATAAGCTTGACCCGGTAATTGTCGGTTTTGCCCTTTTGGGCTATAAAATGAGTTTTACATATCTTTTGACCCCAAAACCTTTTGCTACTGATTACATATGATAAATAAATTATTTTAAGCCTTCTGGAATAATAAAAATATCAGCTTTCTATATAGAACCCGGAAACGGCTTCTAATCGCCTTTTTAAGCGTTTTTAACGCATCGTATGTACTAAAACTATTTTAAACATACACGGGTTGATACCTACTGATATTTTAGGTAAATTATAATATTTTAATAGTAAGAAAAAGTTGTTTAACTCAGACTTCAGTTTTGAGCTTTTCGGCTTATGTGAAATTACCAAAATGCCCCTACGGTGCATATTTTGGTTATAATTGATAAATTTCACATATATACTTTACCCTACTGTTATAACTTAGTAAACTAAGCATTTTGCTGATAATATCATACCTGTAACTCAGGTTAATACTTAAACTCTTTTATAACCTTGTAAATGACCAAACTACCCCTACGGGGCATAGTTTGTGTTTAAATTCGTTTCGGGCATAATAAAAGATATCTTACTGATGTCACAACATATTTGAGGTATATTAACTTAGGAAACCTGTATATGGCTCTTATGGTTACCCGTTACGCCTCTTGCGCGTTCGGTCCGGTTTATGTAACTAGTTTGCATAAACTAGCCGAAACGGGTCAAACCTTATCGGTTTTATCTCAAAATCCAGAATGTGTTTAGATTACCCATATAAGACAAGTCTTCAAACTTGTCGGGTCTAAATCACATTCTATTTCGGTCTTCGCTTAATCGTGCGTACGAACCGTATCTTTAAAACTAACCGGTCTAAGTTTAGGCGTAATTAAAGACCCGTTAGGATTCTAATAGGTTATTATAAACCTTAGTTCCAGAATAGGAGGACCAGTAAAAGCTACTTGCATTTGCTGTTTGTGAATTATACTTGCAAAGGTAAATACTTTTAACTTATTTTCCCTTATACGGGCTTGGGGTACGGTATATAAAATACCGCTTGGTCGGGCATTCGACCTTAATCGATTGGTGGTTAAGTATTATCGAGATGACCCGTTTAAATTGTTTTGTTTGCTTAAAGCATTTGGGAGGTTATTGACCATGTCCCGGATATCCTTGGCATCATTTACGAAATGGGCACGACCTAAGCGCGGGGTGTAGGCGTACACCCGTCAGTGCCAAAATAAATAATGTGGTGTGTCTATTGATCTTTAACCCGACACGATCCGGGCTACTGAACGCATAAGGAACATGTAATTCTTTTACGAGATTATATATTTAAATAATTATCCCAAGTTATAAAATGTTGTGCCACGTGCATCCAAATCAATTTTTAATCATTTTTAAAATGAGTCGGTTAATTGTATTTACCAGTGTAAACTGACGTATTTTCCCAAAAAGATTAAGTTCAGGTACTACTCGTAATAGGCTGGACTTCTCCTTAGCATCAATAAAGAGCCTCGCAAGCTTAAGATGCCTAACGTCTGTTGAACTACCGTTTCCTATTTATTTTTAATCCATCTGTGGATAAACTTTCGACTGTTGTGATACATGATATTACAATTTATTAAAGTTGAAATATATCTTTCATTTGCTTCCGCTGTGCATTTAAATATTGTGTTGTTTGACTGTAACGTTGCCAACCACGTCACAATACTCCCCCACCGGGCCCACCGGTCAAATGTGGAAATATCGGGGTGTGACAGTTATCGCTTACGCGTCGAGGCAACTCAAAATACATGAGAAGAACTACACTACACACGACCTTGAACTTGGTGCAGTTGTTTTTACCTTGAAGATATGGCTATATTACCTTTATGGTACTAAGTGTGTGGTCTTCACCGACCATAAGAGCCTTCAGCACATCTTTAACCAAAAAGAACTGAACATGCGTCAACGTCGTTTGATAGCATTGTTAAACGACTATGACTGCGAAATTCGATACCACCCTGGTAAAGCGAATGTCGTGGGTGACCCCACTTAGTCGTAAAACTCATGTCAAGGGTATTCATTTTCTCCAACTCGTCAATGATCTTCAAAACCGCATTTGTGAAGCTTAATACGCATCTGTTAACGAGAGTAACCTCTACGACGAGATGCAATGTGGTGCCGAAGAGAGTCTTGTGTCTAAATCCGATGGTATTTTATATCATCTCGATCGTATCTGGATTCCTAATCATGAAAACCTGCGAGATTTTCTGATGAAGGAGGCACACAAATCGAGGTATTCTATTCATCCTGGTGCTGATAAGATTTACCACGACATGCATACGTCCTATTGGTGGCCTGGAATGAAGAAAGATATCGCCACCTTTGTTTCGAAATGTCTCACTTGTTCCAAGGTTAAAGCTGAACACCAACGTCCCTCTGGCTTGCTCGAACAACCAGAAATTCCTTTCTGGAAATGGGAGAGCATTGCAATGGACTTTATTACTTAGCTTCCTCGTACATCTTCTGGTCATGACAGTATTTGGGTGATCATTGACCGATTGACCAAATCCGCTCACTTTCTCCCCATTCGTGAAGATTACAAGGTCGAGAAATTGGCTCGTATTTACACGGATGAAATCATCTGTCGTCATGGTATCCCATTGACATCATCTCTGATCTTGATGGTCGCTTTACATCTCGTCTTTGGCAAATATTTCAATCTGCTATGGGTACTCCTCTTAACCTTAGCATCACTTTTCATCCTCAGTCTGACGGTCAAACCGAGCGTACTATCCAAACTCTAGAGGATATGCTTCGTTCATGCGTAATTGATTTTGGTGGCAACTGGGATATGCACTTGCCTTTGATCAAATTCTTGTACAACAACAGTTATCACGTGTGACACCTTGCAAAATCATGTCCAATATAGTGACGACACGTGTCATGGACTTTAAACGTTTAACGAATTGATTTCGAGGGATTAAAATTGTCAAACAGTGTAAAGACGTGTGTGGAAGGATCAAAAGTGCCAACATGCCTAACTTGTGCCTCTGATTGACCTTACGTGATGTTCGTATTCCTTAATGAATAAATTATCGGACATAGAAAGCCGTTTGCGCTTAAATTTAAAACTTTACAAAGTATAGGGGTTAAATGTGTCAACATGTTGAATATTACCTCTGAGTGACCTTTTAACAATCCCAAAAGCATTGTAATATTTTAATCCTTGCTCTCACAAATATCGGACAATAATCTATTGGAGTTACGATGAAAACAAGACGTTTCGGGTGATCTTGCAACTAACCGGGAGCTTAACGGAGTTAATTTGTGACCCAAGACTCTTAAAAGTTAACTATGGAGGTCATAAGTGCAATAAAAGAAAGTTAAATAAACTTAATTTGGGCCAGGGACTGAAATCGCAAAGTTTGAAAACTTTTTACCGGAATTACTCATCGTCACGGGCCACGTAGGCCTTCTCCACTTCTTACGCGGGCCGCGTAAGAGGTGCCAGCGAGCAAAAAGGGGACAGCTGCATGTTGCAGCCTGTTCTACCACCATTGCATGGCTGATTTCGGTACCAAGGTCTGAGCAACTGGTTTTTACTGCCCTAGGGACACTTGGGATCATCTAAATTACTTCCTAGGTACAAATGGATTGATCCTAGAGCTCCCAAAGTCCTATATATACCCACATTGATGTTCTTGTTCATGCACACTTTCAAATATTTCACTCAAGCTCACTCTCTGAAGCCTCCTGGAGCTAAAGGAAGCTTTCTCAAGTTCTAAATTCATGCTAAGGACTCTAGTAAGTGTTCTTAGCTTCGATAGTTAAAGTTTTATTAGCCTAATGACCGAAAGTCAAAGATATCGTAATTAAGCTTTGACTTGGTGATTAATCACTAATGGTCCAGCCATTATTCGAATTGAAAGTGGCTATGTGTTGGTAATTATATAGGTGTTAAACCCTTAAAAGGGCACCTTCAAATTATCACGTTATCTCAGTCTATTGTCGGGTCAAACTTCTTAATAAAAAGTCAAACGGGTCAATTTTTACAAAATAATTCATAACTGATAATGCAGAGGTTATGGAACACGCTTTAACACTAAAATAACTTGGTAAATAATATAAGAACATATTTAGGCATGTTCAACCCGACAATTCTGAGTTTAGGCTCGGTTCGCAACCGAAAGTCGCAAAACTAGACTTTTGCTTTGACTTTCAGTTCTGACCCGATTTAGATTAGTTTAGTTATGCCTTAGGGTTCCTTTGGGACCACATTACATGTTAGTATAATCCTATGAGATTATACTATATGGTTCCATAAAAAAAATCTGATTCATATGCATGTTCCCGTTAAATGCTTAAAATGGACCATTATGCCCTTTTATCATTAAAACAAAATTTTTGAAATTGTGAGAGGACAAAAACCTTTATTACTGATATTTAAGTATGTCCAAAAAATTTGACATCAGTTTATTGTCTGAAATAGGAGTTATGCACGATATCGTAAAACGAAAGCTTTTTATTAATTAAATGGCATTTTTAACATAAATCCTATTTAAACCCAATTTTTGGCACCAAACTTGCCACCTACTATTAAGATATAATATTTAGGGAATTTTGGAATTTTTTTTTGAATTTTAAACTGATCAAAACAGGGAGTTCATGCATGGACTCGGTAATTGACGAATAACGCCCTTTTCGCTAATAAAATGAGTTTTACACATCCTTTACATGTCAAACCTTTTTCCACAGATTTTATATATTAAATAAAATATTTTGAGTAGTTAAGTCTGATAAAAATCTTAGATTTCCTTAAATAACCCGAATATCGTCAAATACCGACTTTTATGCGATTTAGGCGCATAGTATGGTTTAAAACCATATATAGCACCTAAGACTTTTACCTACTGATTTTGTAAATAAATTTTTATACTTTAACAGTAATTATAAGTCTTGAACTCAGATTTCCAAATTTGACCCTTAAAGCATATGTGAAATGACCAAAATGCCCCTACGGTGCATAGTTTGGCCATAAATGATAAAATTCACATATGTATGATATCTTACTGATGTAACTTATTAAAATAAATATTTTTACTGATTGTTTTAGACCAGAACCTCAGATTACCATTTAACCTCTTTTATAAGTTTTAAAATGACCAAAATACCCCTACAGGGCTTAAATTGTTTTTAAATTCGTTTTGGGCATAATGGAAGATATCCTACTGATATCCTAACATATTTAAATCATATTAACTTGTGGAACTTGTACATGACTCATTCGGTTACCGTTATGCATATACGTGTTCGGTACGGTTTATGTAACTAGTTTGCATAAATTAACCAAAACGGGTCAAACCTTATCATTTTTACTTCAAAATCCAGAATGTATTTAGGTTACCCATTTTATACAAGTCCTCATACTTGTTGGGTCTAAATCACATTCTAATCCGGTCTTCGCTTAATCTTGCGTTTTGAACCGTATACCTTTCTTTAAAACTAACCGGTCTAAGTTATAACTTAAATAAAACCCGTCAGGAATCTAATAGGTTATTAAAACCTTTGTTCCAGATTAGGAGCCCAGTAAAAGCTACTTGTACTTGCTGATTTGATATACGGCTGGGAATAAAATTATATTTTAGCTCATGTAAATACTTTTAACTTATTTTTCGTTATACGGGCTTGGGATACAGTATTTAATAATACTGCTTGGTCGGGTATTGAATCTTTAATCGATTAGTGGTTAAATCATTGAGATAACCCATTTTAATCTGTTTTGTTTGATGCAATGCCTTTGGGGGGTTAATGACCATGTCCTGGATATCCTCGGCTCATTCATTTGAATGGCCACGACTTAAGCACGGGGTGTAGGCATACACCTGACAGTTGCGTATGTAAAAGATATAACCACTCGTTGAGGATAACTCGCCATGGGATTATATTAGTGGTGTGTCTATTAATCTTGTCTCGGCTCTTCTAACAGGGTCCTAAATGGACGACAAACATATAAATATGTATACAAGATTATTTTAAATAATTGTCCCAAGTTATAAAAGAATATTTGTGCCTTGTGCATTTAAATCAATTTTATAAACACTTTTCAAAAAGAGTCAGTTAATTGTATTTACCAGTGTAAACTGACGTATTTTCCAAAAAGGTTAAATGCAGGTACTACGCGTAATGGGCTGGAAACTCCTGAGTGATTAAATAAAGAGTCTTGCAAGCTTTTATCACTTTAAGTCTGTTGAACAATGTTTCTTTTGTTTTGATCCGCCTGTGGATCCATTTACAACCCGTTGTGTAATATTTTATTATACTTTCGAATCGGTTTGTATTATTACTTTAGACATCCGCTGTGCATTAAACTATGATTATTGACTATGATGATATCAACTACGTCACGATACTCCCCACCGGGCCCACCGGTAATACGTGGAAATATCGGGGTGTGACAGGTTGGTATCAGAGCCTACATTGAGTGAATTAAGCAATAGCCTTTTGTGTTTAATCTCAATGACACAGTTTGCACATTCCTTGACTTCCGAGTCTAGGCAAATGACTTAGGACTAATCCTAATCTTAATTGTTTTCTTTTTGTTTGTCTCTTTTGTTTGTTTTGACAGGAACAAGATAAAATGCCGCCACGTTTTAGAGGTAGAGGTGGAAGAGGAAAGGCCCCAATTCTGACGATGAATGATCATGAAGCCGGGCCATCCCACCGGCGAACACCTTCAGCAACCTTTAGCTCTAGTCCCCATGAGGATTGGAGAACTTATTTGGAGCCAGCAAGATGCTCAGTCTCCCTCAGTTCCTCCCCGTCTTACCATCACTCGTTCGGACTTCAACAAGATGAGGAGCGCCAAGACTCGCATCACTCCTTCATCCTGTTGCAGCGTTCGGGTTCTCACTGTGCCTTTCAGGACCCGACCCCATACTTCCAAAGCCGGTTCAATCCAATGAACCAGGTACCAGAACTAGAGGGTCCAAACCCTTTGGGACCAATTGACCACTATCCTGAGATGCAGGATATGGAGATGGACGAAGATCCAGATCCCGAGATGCCCCCAAGTGGGACGCTGACGCATCCCATTGAGATTTCCAGCGGATCATCATTTCATGGTTCGCCTTATAGGGGCCCAGACAATTTTGCTGAAAGATGGGCCACATACAACTGGGAGTACACTCCCCCTTTCAACCCTCCTCCGCAACAGCAACAGGATTCCTCAGAGAATCCGCATTTTCAGGCGGTCACGCCACTGCCGCCACTAGAGCAGCAACTGCCTCCAGAACCACCGAGGCGAAGAAAAACAGGTGCACGGATGTCCGTGCGTGGGGGTTTCCACTTCAGCACACCCCAACACAGCAGCAACAGCAACTACCCGCCGTTGTACGAAGACCCACAAATGGGTGGGCCTTCAAACCCAGTTTCTGAAGTCGACTCTGCACCAGTCGAACCAGCACCACAAATGGGTTATGATAACCCAATTCCTTCTTACGCTGGTGCCGCGGCGTATAACCCTTTTGAGCAGCCAGCTTATTCTGGCTACAACTACTACAATGCCCCTATTGTTGACCCGTACCTCGAGGCGGTGAACTACAATGCTCTTCACCCTGAAGGGCCATTTCAAGCTGCGTATCCAACTGGGTACCCAGCATATGGGTATCAATTCCGACCACCTCCTCAACCTCTGCAGCAGCAGGCGCCACAGATCCAACCACCACAGCAGCAGGAAATCCTTCAACGGTTGCACGAGGTGGAGCAACAGGTACAGGAGGAGCGTAGAAGCCGCCGGGGTCTACTTAAGGGTTTGGCAAACTTAATAAAGGGGAAGAAGAAGAGGGATTATTGAAATTCCTTATTTATTTGTTTGTTTTGTAATTTTAAATTTCAATCAAGTCCCTGCATGGATATTTTTATTTATGTATTTGGTCCCTGCGAGGACTTGTATTTCTTATTTTGTCCCTATGTGGACAATGTTATTTCTTTAAAGTCCCGTTTTGGGCAATTATGTACTTCTTTCAATTTATTGGAATGTTTTATTTAAAATTTCATTTGTCATTATATATATGAATGTATTGTATGAAATAAATCAAAATATCATTCCATTTTATAATTGATCTGCCATACAATATTGAAAGGAAATCTTGGAGGTATAACCTAGCCCATATGTCATTTTAGACATGGCCCTGAGGGTAAAACCTTTTTAAGATTCAGATCCTTGTTAACATCTGAAAACATGTTAGCACTCCTGGCAAAATGTGATTCGATAA
The DNA here is from genome assembly GCA_030545235.1 of Helianthus tuberosus. Lineage (NCBI taxonomy): Eukaryota > Viridiplantae > Streptophyta > Magnoliopsida > Asterales > Asteraceae > Helianthus > Helianthus tuberosus. The sequence goes on along the minus strand of JARYGA010049074.1, from coordinate 38,528 downwards.
AATCACACTAGTCATCCTTGTATTGGAATCTTTTAAATTCCTTACCTAATTTAAACATCCATTAGTGATGAAGTGCCTACGGGCCATATTCATTGTCTAATAAGACAAAAGACAGTTGTAGTCTACGACTCCCTGTCAAGAAAAGGCAATGAACTATGTTCGAACCTTAATATCTCGATCTTATGAGATCATGAATTATAATTTAAAACTGTCCATGTGACTAGGCCTTTTGTGCCACTCTAATATCTTTAATGATTTATAACTAAGGATAAATTATAACGAAAATCCTAATAAATATGACTAACAAATTAACCAATATGGTTTAAAATTGCCATGGTTAATGAATCATCAAAAATGATGATTCCATAACAACCTCTGAATACAATATTGTCAATTGTTTTATAGCAATCAAGATTCAGCATGTCTAGATCAGAAGAGGTTAACAGTCATCCGGGGGAGAGAAATGATACCACCAGAGTAAACGTAGCTGGTGCAGATCTTCAAGCATTGCTTGACAATGCTGTCACTAGAGCTCTTGACAGGCAGTTCAAGGATTCAAGTGGTACTCGTACTAAGACTCAATATGTGGCTCATAGTAAGCCCCCTTCTAAAACCCATGAATCAAAGAAAGACGATGCTCGCCACTCGTCGAATTAGAGAAGTGTTCCATCCAAACAAACTGTGTTTAAACAAGAGCCACGTGCCAAGGCTTGCTCTTACAAATATTTCGTCTCCTGCAAGCCCAGAGACTTCACAGGAGAAAAAGGAGCCATTGATTGTATGACTTGGCTCGATGAGATGGATACTGTGGTTGATATTAGTGGATGTGCAGAGCAAGATATTGTGAAGTTTGTTTCACAATCATTTAAAGGTGAAGCTTTAGCTTGGTGGAGGTCGCTAATCCAAGCTACATGAAAGATTCCGTTGTATAACTTGTCTTGGGATCAGTTTATTACATTGATCAAGGAAAACTTCTGTCCACAGCATGAGGTGGAGAAAATCGAGACTGACTTCTTGACTTTGGTCATGAAGAACTTGGATTGTCAGGCATATCTTACGAGCTTCAACACCATGTCTCGACTGGTTCCTTATTTGGTCACACCGGAAGCGAAGCGCATTGCTCGTTTTATTGGAGGCTTACCTCCAGAAATCAAGGGAAATGTGAAAGCATCCAGACCTACCACATTCAGGTCAGTGGCAGATCTGTCTCTATCTCTCACACTGGATGCTATCAGAAACAAATCTGTCAAAGTTTCTGATGAAGGTAAACAAAAGCGGGAGGATGAGAGTTCTCAGTGCTCCGACAAGAAAAGGAAAGGGAACTCAGATCACAAGAAGAGTTCGGGGTTTAAAAAGGATAACCAACAAACAGGTGAGAAGCCCAAGTGTAAAATCTGCAGGAAGAATCATTTTGGAAAGTGCAGATTCGAATCAAAATCACAACAGCAATCGCACCCTAGAGTTTGTGGGATCTGCAAATCAAATGAACATAAAACGTTGGATTGCAAGAAAATGAAAGATGCAACTTGTTACAATTGTAACGAAAAAGGGCATATCAAGACCAACTGCCCAAAATTTGCAAAGAAGCCTGAGGAGGCTAAAAAGACCAATGCTCGGGTCTTTCAAATGAATGCTCAGGAGGCCATTCAGAATGACAATGTTATAACAGGTACATTCCTTATCAATGATGTTTATGCTAGAGTATTGTTTGATTCAGGTGTAGACAAGTCTTTTGTAGACAATAAATTTTGTAAATTATTAAATCTGCCTGTTAAAACTCTGAGCATAAAATATGAGGTAGAATTGGCCGATGGTACTATAGAGACTGCTTCCACTGTATTAGATGGATGTTTTATATCCATTAGGAACCACTCTTTTCCACTATCTTTGCTTCCATTGAAATTGGCGGGATTCGATATAGTAATAGGCATGGATTGGTTATCTTCTAACCAAGCCCAGGTTGTTTGTGATAAGAAGCAAGTGGTTATTAAGACTCCTTATGGTGAACCACTTACAATACAAGGAGATACACAGTATGGGTTGCCTAAACAAGTGTCTATGCTTAAGGCATCGAAGTGTTTGAAGAAGGGTTGTGTCATTTACATGGCACAAGTGACTATTGACGAGCCAAGTCCAAAGATTGAAGATATTCCTGTTATCTCGGAATATCCAGTCGTATTCCCTGAAGAGCTACCTGGATTACCTCCAGACAGGCAAGTGGAATTCAGGATAGATATTATTCCTGGAGCAGCACCAGTTGCAAGAGCACCTTACCGGTTGGTACCGACTGAGATGAAAGAGTTAAGGACTCAGTTGGATGATTTGTTAGAGAAAGGATTTATTCGACCTAGCTCGTCCCCTTGGGGAGCACCGATTCTGTTTGTGAAGAAAAAGGATGGATCAATGCGTCTATGCATTGATTATCGCGAGCTAAATAAAGTTACAATCAAGAACAGATATCCATTGCCCAGGATCGACGATTTGTTCGATCAGCTGCAAGGAGCAAGCTACTTTTCAAAGATCGATCTACGGTCAGGTTATCACCAGTTGAAGGTCAGAAGCAAAGACGTACACAAGACCACATTCAGAACACGCTATGGTCACTATGAGTTCTTAGTGATGCCTTTCGGGCTCACTAATGCACCAGCAACATTCATGGACCTCGTGAATCGCGTTTGCAAGCCATATCTAGACAAGTTTGTCATTGTCTTTATCGATGACATACTTATTTATTCGAAGAATCAAGCTGATCATGAAAAACATCTTTGATGTATCCTTGAACTTCTTCAGCAAGAGAAGCTCTACGCCAAGTTTTCCAAATGTGAATTTTGGCTTCGGGAAGTCCAATTTCTTGGACATGTAGTGAGTAAGCGTGGTATTCAGGTGGATCCCGCTAAGATTGAGGCGATCATGAATTGGCAAGCACCAAAGACGCCTACAGAGATTCGCAGTTTCTTGGGTCTAGCAGGATACTACAGGCGTTTCATTGAAAACTTTTCTAGAATTGCTGCACCTCTGACTTCATTAACTCGCAAGAATGTCAAGTTTGACTGGGGTCCCAAGCAACAAGAGTCTTTTGAGATTCTGAAGCAGAAATTAAGCAATGCTTCTGTGCTGACATTGCCAGAAGGGATTGAAGATTTTATTGTTTACTGCGATCCATCGCACACAGGTGTGGGTTGTGTACTCATGCAGAGAGGCAAAGTTATTGCCTATGCTTCACGTCAATTAAAGGTGCACGAAAGGAACTACACCACCCATGATTTGGAATTGGGTGCCGTTGTATTTACACTAAAACTTTGGGGACATTATCTATATGGAACCAAGTGTATAATTTATTCAGATCATAAAAGCCTTCAACACTTGTTTAATCAGAAAGATCTTAATATGAGGCAACGTCGATGGATGGAGACATTAAATGATTATGATTGTGAAATTCGCTACCATCTAGGCAAAGCGAATGTTGTAGCTGACGCTCTAAGCAGGAAGGAAAGGGTTAAGCCTATTAGAATCAATGCCAAAAGAATTGAACTAAAGAACAGTTTGAATGAAAAGTTGTTACCCGCTCAGAAGGAAGCTGTTTTGGAAACTAACTTTCCGAATGAGAAGTTAGGTATGACTGCTGATCAATTGTCATATGGCAACGATGAAATCCTAAGATTGAATGGTCGAATATGGGTTCCTATTTATAGAGGACTTAGAGACGTGATCCTTCAAGAAGCTCATAGCTCGAAATATTCAGTGCATCCAGACAGTGATAAGATGTACCAGGATTTAAAAGAAAATTACTGGTGGATAGGTTTGAAGAAATCTATAGCCACTTATGTAGCTAAATGTCTGACGTGTGCGCAGGTTAAAGCCGAACATCAAAAGCCGTCAGGTTTACTGCAACAGCCTGAACTTCCTACTTGGAAGTGGGAAATGGTAACTATGGATTTTATCACTAAGTTACCAAGGACAAAGCATGGGAATGATACTATTTGGGTTATAGTCGACAGGCTAACCAAGTCAGCTCACTTCTTGTCGCAACCCCCGATCCCTATTATCCGGGAATGGGCGGCCGCGAGCCAGTTTCGGTGGTATCTCGTATTGTCTAATTTGGCAGCGAAATTTTCATCAGGACCGTAGTTAGGAAATATTTGATCAGAGTAAAATACCACATTTCCATAATATTAAATGCATGGGATAAAACCCAAGTTTGCAATACACATATTTTCATAGGAATGAATCCTATTTGTATTTAATAAAAACATCTATTTTATTTTAGGTAACTTTATTACCACTTTTCCAAGCCTTCAGTGCTGTCCAGCTGGCTTCTATTTGGCTTTCATATTTTGTTACCTGAAACGCGTTTAAAAACATTTTGTCAGTGGGAAATACTGGTGAGTGAATCTCAGTTTAATCAAGTTTAAGTAAAACCCATTGTACAGTATTGAGGGCGATCTCGCAATTATATTTGTTTCCAAGTTATATCAATTAACATCCATGGTACTGTCAGACCCGACTTGTGGAAATGTTACCCCTCGTAAGGCAGTAACATAACTTTGTATACAAAACCCCAACATATCCATGATAATTGTATTCTTACAAATACTCAATAACTGTTAAATATATAATTAATCATGTAAGGTTTTGTAAAAACAGTTAACAAAAAGGAAATTACTCACATTGCTGTCTTAGATTATCCTTTAGAGTTTCCTGAGAATTATCTATAATTTACACAAAAGCACACGTGTTAGTATAATAACCAATTTTAACATTAGTAATATCCTCCCCGAGACAGCATTCCAACGACTACGTCGGGCAGAACCACGACAGCCGTTACGGAACCCTAGATCAATCGGGCAGAGTATCTAATACGTATCCAGGGGTTATGATACTTACAACGGAGCAGAACTTCGTTATTTAGGGGGGTATAATACCCGTATATTATGCCTACTATCAGATTTTCGAGATATAGAAAAGAAAGTGAGCGAGTTCGACTGAAGATCCGAGGCCTTCTATATATAGTGCTGATTTCTGGTCCTCTAGCGGCCCGCGTAAAGTGTAACCCAAGGGTTACGCGGCCCGCGTCAAAGCTGGTCAACAGCGTAGCTGATCCGGGTCATCGCCTAGCCTCGCCACGATGATGACACGTGTCATCACCGAGTGTTGCCGCATTCTTGATCTCTAGCGGCCCGCGTAAGGGTTAAGGGGTGCTTTACGAGGCCCGCCTAAAACCCAAAAAATTAGTTTTTAATTATTTTTAATAATATTTAAGGTATTCGGGGTCCGTTTTCACGTATGGGGTGTATTTTAAGACATATTGGGATAATTTAAAATATATTAGGGTTTCGAAAATAATTCAAGGGTGTCGGTTTTCTTTAGGGTTGTTATATCCTCCCCACCTTGTTTTAGAGCTCGTCCTCGAGATCTACTGGAATAAATGTGGATATTTCTTTTGCATTTCTGATTCAAGCTCCCATATGTACTCATGTCCTCTTTTGGAGTCCCACTTCACTTTGACCAGAATTAACCTCTTGTGCTTGAGGTTCTTGACTATCCTGTCTTCAATCTGTAGAGGCCTTTCTACAAACTTAAGTTGTTCATTTACCTCTATATCCTTAAGAGGTACTACAAGTGATTCATCAGCTAGGCATTTCTTGAGATTAGATACATGAAATACATCATGTATTCCTGTCATTTCCTTTGGCAGTTGTAGCTGATAGGCTACAGGTCCTATTCTTCTAATAATCTTAAAAGGTCCAATATACCTGGGACTTAGCTTTCCCCGTTTGATGAATCTTACTACTCCTTTCCAAGGAGAGACTTTTAACAATACTTTATCTCCTACTTGAAATTCCAATGGTTTGCGTCGGTTATCGGCATAGCTCTTCTGTCGATCACGTGCTGCTTTCATTCGTTCCTTGACTTGAATGATCTTGTCAGTTGTTTCTTGCACTATCTCAGGTCCAGATAGTTGCTTTTCCCCAATTTCTGCCCAACAGACTGGGGTTCGGCACTTTCGTCCATAAAGTGCTTCGAATGGTGCAGCATTGATACTTGTGTGATAACTGTTATTATAAGAAAATTCTATTAAAGGTAAGTGATCGTCCCAATTACCTCCGAAATCAATTACACAAGCTCTTAGCATGTCTTCCATTGTCTGAATTGTCCTTTCACTTTGTCCGTCCGTTTGAGGATGATAAGTTGTGCTTAGATTTAACTTAGTTCCCATTGCTTTTTTGAAACTTGACCAAAAATGAGAGGTAAAACGGCTATCCCTATCAGAAACAATTGATAAAGGTATTCCATGTAATGAAACTATTTCATTTACATATAATTTAGCTAGCTGTTCCATACTGAAAGTTTCTTTCATTCGTAGGAAACGAGCTGACTTGGTTAGTCTATCTACAATCACCCAGATTGTATCATTACTTTTCTTTGTTTTGGGTAATTTAGTAATAAAATCCATTGTTATCAATTCCCATTTCCACACTGGCATTTCTAACTGCCGTAATAAACCTGAGGGTTTCTGATGTTCAGCTTTAACTCGTGAACAGGTTAAACATTTAGAAACATAGGTTGCTATGTCCTTTTTTCATTCCTATCCACCAAAAATTCTTTCTTAAATCCTGGTACATCTTATCATTTCCTGGATGCATCGTATATTTGGACTTATGGGCTTCTTCTAATATACGATGACATAGGTTTCCTAATTTAGGTATCCACATTCTCTTCTTATGGAATCTCCAAATTTCATCTGTTCCTTGTTCTAATTCTTTAATCATACCTTTTAATCTTTCAGTATCTTCCTTGATTACTGATTCTTGTGCTTCTCTTATCTGATCATTTAAATCTACTTGCAGATTTAATTTAAGAGAACGTACCCTTTTTGGCTTTTCATGATACTTTCGGCTTAAAGCATCTGCCATTACATTTGCTTTTCCTTCATGATACTGGATATCATAATCATAATCACTAAGTATTTCCATCCAGCGTCTTTGTCTCATATTCAATTCCTTTTGCCCGAAAACATACCTTAAACTCTTATGATCAGTGAATATGGTAAACTTACTACCATAAAGGTAATGTCTCCAAATCTTAAGGGCAAAAATTATAGCTCCTAATTCTAGATCATGAGTTGAATAATTCTCTTCATGATTCTTAAGTTGTCTAGACGCATATGCTATAACCTTTTGGCGTTGCATCAACACACATCCATAACCTAACTTAGAAGCGTCACAATATACTACAAAATCTTTAGTTCCTTCTGGTAACGCTAGTATGGGTGCGTGGGTTAATCTATGCTTAAGAATTTTAAAAGCTTCTTCTTGCTTTGGTCCCCATTCAAATTTAATGGATTTACAGGTTAACTTAGTTAAAGGAATGACTATTATAGAAAAGTCTTGAATAAATCTTCTATAATAACCGGCCAATCCAAAGAAACTTCTAACCTCGGTTGGTGACTCAGGGGTTTTCCATTTGGTAATCGCTTCAATGTTTGTTGGATCCACATGAATTCCTTCATGATTAACTAAGTGTCCAAGAAACTGTACCTGCTCTAACCAAAACTCGCACTTTGAAAATTTAGCATAAAGCTTTTCCTTTCTTAATAGACTTAAAAGTGCGTGCAAATGCTTTGCATGATCTTCCTTACTTTTAGAATAAATTAGAATATCATCTATAAAGACAATTATGAATTTATCCAAATATGGTTTATATATTCGGTTCACCATGTCCATAAATGCAGCTGGGGCATTGGTTAAACCAAATGGCATGACAGTAAATTCATAATGGCCATACCTGGTTCTAAATGCGGTTTTAGGAATGTCCTCTTCCTGTACCTTTAATTGATGATATCCTGACCTTAAATTGATTTTAGAGAAAAATCGAGCTCCTTGCAGTTGATCAAACAGATCATCGATTCTTGGTAATGGGTACCGGTTCTTAATCGTGACCTTGTTTAATTCACGGTAGTTAATGCACATACGCATTGATCCGTCCTTCTTTTTGACAAACAGTATCGGCGCTCCCCATGGTGATGAGCTTGGCTGTATGAATCCTTTTTCCAACAATTCATCTAACTGTTTCTTTAATTCCTGCATTTCGGCGGGTGCCAAACGGTAGGGTGCTTTGACAATCGGTGCTGTCCCTGGTAGCAGGTGGATTCTGAATTCAACTTCTCTGTCTGGCAGTAGTCCTGGTAATTCTTCCGGAAATACATCTGAAAACTGAGACACTACTGGAATGTCCTTTAGTTCCTTTCCTTTAGTGTTAGTGATTATGGAAATCAAATACACTATAGATCCTTTTCTTATATAACTTGCAGTTTTCATCACATAGATGAATTTAGTGGATCTAGATGGTTTATCACCTTTAATTGTGATCTTTTCACCCTTTGGTGAATTTACTTGAATTGACTTGACTTTTGATCATATAAAATATTAGCTTTATTGGCTATTAACCAATCCATTCCTAATACAATATCAAATCCTGCCAGATTCATTGGGTACAGATTTGCAATAAACTTTTGGTTTAAAAATTCTATTCTTGCTCCCTGTAATATTTCAGAAATCCTAACCGTCTCTCCATTCGCTGTCTCGACTAGACATTCTTGTGAGAGTTTAGTTAGTGGTTGATTAAGGAGTTTGCAAAAAGTAGTATTAATAAAACTTTGGTTTGCACCAGAGTCAAATAATACTTTAGCAAAATATCATTAACTAAAAACGTACCGGCTATCACATCCGGAATCATCTTGGCTTCATCTGCTGTCAGAACAAATGCTCTAGCATTTTTAGTGTTCATATTGTTCGGAGTTTGAGCCAATTTTGGACAGTTCGGCTTGATATGACCTTTTTCTCCACAGTTGAAGCATAACCCATTACTAGATTTCCTTCTGCAATCTTCTTCCTTGTGTCCTGGTAACTTACAGAAATTGCAGTGAGTGGAGCATCTTCCTGAATGCTTTTTCTTACAAACTTTGCAGTATGGTGCCGAGGTAGAACCTACATTCCTACGGTTGGAATTACCATAGCGGAATTCCTGGGTAAGCCTTTGTGCTAGATTTTTCCTCTGGTCTTCTTCTCGTGTACGAACTAATTCATCAGTCAAGGTATTTGTTAATTCTACAGTTTCTTCTATAGTTTGGTCTAGCTGCCTTGACCACATGTCTAATCTCTCCAATTAATCCCCAGATGTATCAGGAGATTAATACCGGTTCAGGTGATGCAAGGGTTGGTACTATTCTAGCATATTCAAAGAATAACTTAGTATACCCCTTACTATCCACTCCATTCATCCTAAGGTTTAGGAATTTGTTTGCTATTTGTTCCTTTTCATTGGGAGGGCAAAATTTCCTTTCTACCATATTTTTAAATTCCTCCCATTCCATATTGTATACCCTATTACTTCCTCTAGAGTGGAGGATAGTGTTCCACCATTCTAAGGCTGAATTTTTAAATAGATTGGAAGCAAACATTATCTTGTCTTCTTCAGCACACTTGCTTATTTTTAAAACAGCCTCAGTCTTTTCTATCTAGCGTAGAGCTGTAATGGGTTCTTCATTGCCCGAGAATTCTATAGGTTTGCAGGACCAGAATTCTTTGTAAGAACAACCATAAGGCATGGTTCTTCTTCTTTTGGGAATGGGCACTTGAAGTACAAGGCCATTGTTTACGCTGTTTTCTGGTTCAGTTTGTCGCTTACTGCTATGTTTACTTTTATTATTCGCTTCTTGAACCGTTTGAATAATAAATGGCATTGCATCTATAATTCCTTGTGCCACTATGTGTTGGATGGCACTATTATCCACTTGGTTTCCATTATTATTGATGCTCGGATTCTCATTAACCAAGTTAATGTTACTCTGGTTATCGTTATTCAGATTTCCTTGATTTCCTTCGTCGGCCATCTGAATTTTAAACAGTTACCACGTATTAATATCACAAAATAATAATTAATATATAGCCAATCACATGACACGCATTTTGGTCAAAAGCGTCGATCATTGCGACTTTACTCTATTCATATAATATGCATCTATTACACACCAGTACTTAAATTAAAATTACAATACCACTAAAATTTAAAACTACACTACTAGTAGTAGGCATCCGTAGTTTTTTTTTTCATACACACATATATTATTATTATATTATTACCGTTCCACCATCACATTCATGGATATGAATTCATCCAGAAATCCATATTGTGCTCGTCGTACTTCCAGACGAGTCGCGCTCCCACCTGTCGCATTCTTTCAATACTCTCTAAAATTTCCTCACCAAATGTCCTAAGTTCTTGTACGTTTTCTGCACTCATTGGGGGTGTAAGTTCTAGGACTGGGTTCGGAATCTGTGGTGCGGGTTCCTGGTATGGAGGTGTAGGAGTCTGAAATTGGTAAGGATTCTCTAAAATTTCACTAATGAATACATCGTGGTAATAGGGATCTAAAGGGTCCAAACCTGGGTAGGCTCCTATATTTGGCATGGGCATGTCTTCATGTATCGGGTAACGTTGCACATAGTCCCTATTATCGTCCCACCAGGGGTCGTAATTTGGGTCTAAGGGGTTTGGTGCAGGTACCCTAGGTATTTCTTCCGGAATGAAGTCATGCATTTCTACTTGATTTTCAGGGTTTTCTATTTCTATCGGTTGGTCAGGAATTGGTGGTTGTGGTTGGGGTGCTATCATTTGTTCCAGATTAGGGTCAGCTGCAGTGGTTGCTAAGATGTGGATGTTGGCTATACCCCTATTGATCATATCCTGGGCATAGGCATCTGTCTCTCTCTTGGCTGCTGCTAGTGCTCTCTGGTCTTGTAACTTTTTCATACGCTTCCTACGCTCGTGTGCCCCTCGACTGAACCATCCTCTCTTTTTCTGAGGGAATGGCTCTTTTGACTGAGCCTTAAACACGAATATTCCTTCTTCCGTATCAGCAGAGTACCCTGAGAGGGCAGGCTGAGAAGAGGCACCTTCGCTTCTAGGCGAACCAGACAATTGACGGTACACCTCAGATGGTCCTTGGTCGCTCATACTGTAAACTAACAAATAGTTAAATAACACATAGCAATAAAATACAATTATGCACGCATTTCCATAATTTATTTCCTAATAGATTGATTTTTGATGTCAGCAGAACAATTCTGTGGCTGAATCAGTGGCTTAGCTCTGATACCACATTCTGTCGCAACCCCCGATCCCTATTATCCGAGAACGGGCGGCCGCGAGCCAGTTTAGGTGGTATCTCGTATTGTCTAATTTGGCACCGGAATTTCCATCAGGACCGTAGTTAGGAAATATTTGATTAGAGTAAAATACCACATTTCCATAATATTAAATGCATGGGATAAAACGCAAGTTTGCAATACACATATTTTCATAGGAATGAATCCTATTTTTATTTAATAAAAACATCTATTTTATTTTAGGTAACTTTATTGCCACTTTTCCAAGCCTTCAGTGTTGTCCAGCTGGCTACTATTTGGCTTTCACATTTTGTTACCTGAAACGCGTTTAAAAACATTTTGTCAGTGGGAAATACTGGTGAGTGAATCTCAGTTTAATCAAGTTTAAGTAAAACTCATTGTACAGTATTGAGGGAGATCTCGCAATTATATTTGTTTCCAAGTTATATCAATTAACATCCATGGTACTGTCAGACCCGACTTGTGGAAATGTTACCCCTCGCAAGGCAGTAACATAACTTTTTATACAAAACCCCAACATATCCATGATAATTGTATTCTTACAAATACTCAATAACTGTTAAATATATAATTAATCGTGTGAGGTTTTGTAAAAACAGTTAACAAAAAGGAGATTACTCACATTGTTGTCTTAGATTATCCTTTAGAGTTTCCTGAGAATTATCTATAATTTACACATAAGCACACGTGTTAGTATAATAACCCATTTTAACATTTGTAATATCCTCCCCGAGACGGCATTCCAACGACTACGTCGGGCAGAACCACGACAGCCGTTACGGAACCACCCTAGATCAATCGGGCAAAGTATCTAATACCTATCCAGGGGTTATGATACTTACAACGGAGCAGAACTTCATTATTTAGGGGGGTATAATACCCATATATTATGCCTACTATCAGATTTTTGAGATATAGAAAAGAAAGGGAGCGAGTTCTACTGAAGATCCGAGGCCTTCTATATATAGTGATGATTTCTGGTCCTCTCGCGGCCCGCGTAAAGTGTAACCCAAGGGTTACGCGGCCCGCGTCAATGCTGGTCAACAGTGTAGCTGATCCGGGTCATCGCCTAGCCTCGCCACGATGATGACACGTGTCATCACCGGGTGTTGCCGCGTTCTTGATCTCTAGCGGCCATTGTAAGGGTTAAGGGGTGCCTTACGCGGCCCGCCTAAAACCCAAAAAGTTTAGTTTTTAATTATTTTTAATAATATTTAAGGTATTCGGGGTCCGTTTTCACGTATGGGGTGTATTTTAAGACATATTGGGATAATTTAAAATATATTAGGGTGTCGAAAATAATTCAAGGGTGTCGGTTTTCTTTAGGATTGTTATACTTCTTGCCTATTAAAGAAACATACAACTCCGATAAGCTAGCTCAGCTGTACGTGGATAAGATAGTATCTCTCCACGGAGTGCCGGTATCTATTATCTCCGATAGGGATACTAGATACACGTCTCATTTTTGGAAAAGTTTTCAGCAATCCTTAGGCACTCGTTTAAATTTCAGCATTGCTTATCATCCTCAGACTGATGGACAAAGCGAGCGTACGATTCAAACGCTTGAGGATATGCTCAGGGCTTGTGTTATTGACTTAGGTGGAAGTTGGGATGACCATCTTCCGTTGATTGAATTTTCATATAATAATAGCTATCATTCGAGCATCCAAGCCGCGCCTTTTGAGGCCTTGTACGGAAGGAAGTGTAGAACGTTGGTTTGTTGGGTGGAAGTTGGAGAAGTCCAACTGTCAGGACCTGATATAGTCCTTGAGACGACGGACAAGATTGTCCAAATTCGTGATCGTCTCAAAGCTGCCAGAGATAGGAAGAAAAGCTACGCAGATAAAAGGCGAAAACCTCTAAAATGTTTGAAGTTGGTGACAAAGTGCTACTCAAAGTATCACCCTGGAAAGGGGTGATGCGTTTTGGCAAAAAGGGCAAGCTGAGCTCAAGGTACATAGGACCATTCGAGATCATCGAATGTGTCAGAACTGTAGCCTACAAGCTAAATCTGCCTGAAGAGCTTAGTGGGATACATAATGTATTCCACATCTGCAACCTAAAGAAATGTTTAGCCGATGAATCGCTAGCAATGTCGCATAAAGACGTGCAAATTGATGAGAGCTTGAAGTTTGTCGAAAAACCATTGTCGATAGAGGATCAACAGATCAAGAAGCTCCGAAGAAAGCATGTACCGATTGTGAAGGTAAAGTGGGATGCCCGTAGAGGCCCATAATACACATGGGAGGTTGAATCCACAATGAAACAGAAATACCCTCATTTATTTCAGTAAATCTCGAGGTCGAGATTTCATTTAAGGGGGTGAGGATGTGACACCTTGCAAAATCATGTCCAATATAGCGACGACACGTGTCATGGACTTTAAACGTTTAACGAATTGATTTTGAGGGATTAAAATTGTCAAACAGTGTAAAGACGTGTGTGGAAGGATCAAAAGTGTCAACATGCCTAACTTGTGCATCTGATTGACCTTGCGTGATATTCGTATTCCTTAATGAATAAATTATCGAACATAGAAAGCCGTTTGTGCTTAAATTTAAAACTTTACAAAGTATAGGGGTTAAATGTGTCAACATGTTGAATATTACCTCTGAGTGACCTTTTAACAATCCCAAAAACATTGTAATATTTTAATCCTTGCTCTCACAAATATCGGACAATAATCTATTGGAGTTACGATGAAAACAAGACGTTTCGGGTGATCTTGCAACTAACCGGGAGCTTAACGGAGTTAATTTGTGACCCAAGACTCTTAAAAGTTAACTATGGGGGTCATAAGTGCAATAAAAGAAAGTTACATAAACTTAATTTGGACCAGGGACTGAAATTGCAAAGTTTAAAAACTTTTTAACGGAATTACCCATCGTCGCGGGCCGCGTAGGACTTCTCCACTTCTTACGCGGGCCGCGTAAGAGGTGCCAGCGAGCAAAAAGGGGACATCTGCATGTTGCAGCCTGTTCCACCGCCATTTCATGGCTGATTTCGATACCAGGGTCTGAGCAACTGGTTTTTACTGCCCTAGGGACACTTGGGATCATCTGAATTACTTCCTAAGTATAAATGGATTGATCCTAGAGCTCCCAAAGTCATATATATATATATACCCACATTGATGTTCTTGTTCATGCACACTTTTAAATATTTCACTCAAGCTCACTCTCTGAAGCCTCCTGGAGCTAAAGGAAGCTTTCTCAAGTTCTAAATTCGTGCTAAGGACTCTAGTAAGTGTTCTTAGCTTCGATAGTTAAAGTTTTATTAGCCTAATGACCGAAAGTCAAAGATATCGTAATTAAGCTTTGACTTGGTGATTAATCACTAACGGTCCAGCCATTATTCAAATTAAAAGTGGCTATTTGTTGGTAATTATGTAGGTGTTAAACCCTTAAAAGGGCACCTTCAAATTATCACGTTATCTCAGTCTATTGTCAGGTCAAACTTCTTAATAAAAAGTCAAACGGGTCAATTTTTACAAAATAATTCATAACTGATAATGCAGAGGTTATGGAACACGCTTTAACACTAAAATAACTTGGTAAATAATATAAGAACATATTTAGGCATGTTCAACCCGACAATTCTGAGTTTAGGCTCGGTTCGCAACCGAAAGTCGCAAAACTAGACTTTTGCTTTGACTTTCAGTTCTGACCCGATTTAGATTAGTTTAGTTATGCCTTAGGGTTCCTTTGGGACCACATTACATGTTAGTATAATCCTATGAGATTATACTATATGGTTCCATAAAAAAAATCTGATTCATATGCATGTTCCCGTTAAATGCTTAAAATGGACCATTATGCCCTTTTATCATTAAAACAAAATTTTTGAAATTGTGAGAGGACAAAAACCTTTATTACTGATATTTAAGTATGTCCAAAAAATTTGACATCAGTTTATTGTCTGAAATAGGAGTTATGCACGATATCGTAAAACGAAAGCTTTTTATTAATTAAATGGCATTTTTAACATAAATCCTATTTAAACCCAATTTTTGGCACCAAACTTGCCACCTACTGTTAAGATATAATATTTAGGGATTTTTGGAATTTTTTTTTGAATTTTAAACTGATCAAAACAGGGAGTTCATGCATGGACTCGGTAATAGACGATAACGCCCTTTTCGCTAATAAAATGAGTTTTACACATCCTTTACATGTCAACCCTTTTTCCATAGATTTTATATATTAAATAAAATATTTTGAGTAGTTAAGTCTGATAAAAATCTTAGATTTCCTTAAATAACCCGAATATCGTCAAATACCGACTTTTATGCGATTTAGGCGCATAGTATGGTTTAAAACCATATATAGCACCTAAGACTTTTACCTACTGATTTTGTAAATAAATTTTTATACTTTAACAGTAATTATAAGTCTTGAACTCAGATTTCCAAATTTGACCCTTAAAGCATATGTGAAATGACCAAAATGCCCCTACGGTGCATAGTTTGGCCATAAATGATAAAATTCACATATGTATGATATCTAATTGATGTAACTTATTAAAATAGATATTTTTACTGATTTTTTTAGACCAGAACCTCAGATTACCATTTAACCTCTTTTATAAGTTTTAAAAGGACCAAAATACCCCTACGGGGCTTAAATTGTTTTTAAATACGTTTTGGGCATAATGGAAGATATCCTATTGATATCCTAACATATTTAAAGCATATTAACTTGTGGAACTTGTACATGACTCATTCGGTTACCCGTTATGCATATACGCATTCGGTACGGTTTATGTAACTAGATTGCATAAATTAACCAAAACGGGTCAAACCTTATCATTTTTACTTCAAAATCCAAAATGTATTTAGGTTACCCATTTTATACAAGTCCTCATACTTGTTGGGTCTAAATCACATTCTAATCCTGTCTTCGCTTAATCTTGCGTTTTGAACCGTATACCTTTCTTTAACACTAACCGGTCTAAGTTATACCTTAAATAAGACCTGTTAGGAATCTAATAGATTATTAAAACATTCGTTCCAGATTAGGAGCCTAGTTGTAGGATCGTTGTGCGACCTGACTGAGTCGTTCAGAAGAGTTTTGTATCCGAATCAAAGGCGGAATCAATGACACGGACGCTCAATTCAATTATAATGTCTCTAATATTGATTTAATAGTTTTACAGCACCTGGAGACAATTCGGCAGCACTTCGTTACCGAATCACAAGACCTAATTCCGTTTCAAATGACACGGCATGCTCCCCTATATATAGTAGTTTAATTCCGTTTGAAATGGACAAAGGAAGTTTCAAGCGGAATTTACAATGTTAATTCCGTTTGAACAGCCCCTTGACACTTTCAAGCGGAATTACCATAAAACTCACTAAACTCAGTTTCTAGCAACCCGAGCACTGATTATCCTATCCTATTACATGACTCGATACAAGACGAAGTCAATAGACATAGTGCACTAACAGACTCCCCCTTGGATGTTGACGAAGTCTTCAGTGTCGAGTCTTCATCATGACACATCTTCAGTCTTGATCAATCTTCATGCTCTTACCAAATTGTCTAAAACTGTAAGCATCCTTTAATCTTTATCTTCTTTGATCATTAACAGATTCTTCAGGCTCCCCCTCTCATCAAGCTTCCGTGCTTTAGGGATCGACACCTTGCTTTCAGGTTACAAGCTCCCCCTTGTTTTGAGCTCGTCTTCAGACTCCCCCTTAGACTCTGCTATCGGGATCGTAGTCTGGAATCTCATCTGTAATCACTCAGACATTTATAAGTAACAACATTTTGAACATTCAATTATCTAGAAATCGTAAACTGACTTTATTCTACTTTCTAAACCACTCCCCCTATCAACAATCTTTACAAATTTGGCAGTGTTTAAGAATCCAACTCCCTCACAGTTAATCATCCAAGTCCAAACTAATGACCTTGGAGATATCACAAACTGTTTTTGATTTTTGTTAAAAACTTCAAGTTTCAAATTAATGAACTCGTTTTATTTTCAGAAACACAATCAGCATACTAAGATTTTAACACTCAACATTTCAGACATCAGTTGTCGAAAATAAAGCAGAATCAAAATCTTTTTGAATTTTTCTGAAACGTAAAGCAGTAAAGAAATATGTACAAACATATTTACAAGCAATATTTTTGTTTGAGTTTGCGTTAGAGGATCATATCAGTTTTTGACAAGTTACAAGTACCGTTGAGCTTATTTACACATTAAGAATTAAACAATTCACTTAGATTGTCGATATACTGATCCACTTAAATTTTCACACAAATTTCAACTGATCTAGGATACGAATTAGGTGTTTTAAGAATTAAAACTCATTCATGTGTCCCACCTCTTGAATATACTCCCGTATCCAGATCCCAATATTCAGTCTTACAGGTGAATATACCTAGATGATATCTGTAAGGGGTTAAAATGCGAAGAACCGTGAGAGCTCAGGTCAGAACTTCCGTTCAGCAGAGAGATGACGACTTCGACTTTTGGTGTGTCCCCTTTAGAGGATATTTTCTTCAACAGCACATGATTAGCATTTTGCAATGTTTCATCTTTTTTTGTACTGAGGGCGTTTGCTATATTTCAAGCATGCAGAAAGTATTATACAGGGACTAGGCCATTGCTTCCGCAAAATCAGAAGTCCCGGGATAATACCCCAGATATCACTAAGCATAAAGACCTAGTATCTCAGAAAAAGGGTTCCTTCAAACAAGATTTCAGGGGTTACCTATATATCCAAGTAGTGTTCCTCACGAAATAAGCAAGTTTTAATTTATGTTTATATCCCGAAAAAGTTTACTAAATGTATAAAAACCTATCGGCATATCATCAGTGAGACTGTTTAACACTATAAAATCATTACATTTCTTTAGCATACTATAACTGTCTACTGATGTACTATCATTTCCTCTTTTTACACAAAAACTCAATTTTGAATTTTATCATGTTTTTGGCTTTTTCAAAATTTCAAATGTTTTTGTATTTTCTAACAACAATACTCCCCCTAAAATGAAAAACCATTTAAAGAAAATTTGACAACCAATACTGATAGCTTTGTCTCGCCATCCATTTTCTGCTTTTCGTGCTCTGTTTTGTAGAAAATCTAACATACCCCCATGATTTACAACACATTGATATTTTACAGTTTGAAAACCGTTTTTCAATCTTGTGAAATTAATCATGTATGTTCCGCCGTGAGGGTTTCGGCATATTCAATTAACATATTTTTGTAATTTTTTAATATTTGACAAAATAAAAACATATTTTTGGTTTTTTTTTAATTTTTAAATTTTTAGTGTTTTTAAAATATTGTTTATTTATGTACAGAAAACATACAAACTCCCTGTTTCAACCAAACCAGGGTTCAGAAGCCTCCTTTTCCCCTTGTGCCAGGCTGCTCCGAATTCTATTTTCACAATCTTCAGATTTCTTGAGCACCTGCACATTCAGACTACTTAATCACTTGAACAATTTAGCCCAGGTCTATTGAACCTTAGGTATTTCTATACATGTTTATACATTGATACATACTTACGTTTGATACATGATTCAAATTCTCATAGACGTAAGTTAAACTCGTTTATTCGAATCCTTGAATTTCTATACATGAAAACGCTTGATTGTTCAATTATAAGACTAACTTAAATATATTTTACACTTGATTGATGCCTAAACACATGTTATACAAACTTGTATGCAACATACTTATTCATCACATCTTTCTTAGAACATGTTTATTTTCTTTCATGTAACTTATTAATACACTACAAATATGATACAAATGTTGTCAAAAATATAAAATAAAAAATTAAAAGGGCTGTAACAGTTTCGAGCGCAGCTTTAGGCTATGTTTAGTTGTCTTTTTTTAATGCTAACTCCCACCTAATCACCTTAAATGCTCAACTAACTCAAACCCTAATCCCTTCCCTATATAAACAACACTTCCCCATCCTTGTTTTCACTTTACAATCACTCTAAACCTCTCAAAACACTCCCTAAACTCAACTTGTTCTCAGCAGATTTGAGCAGAATCATTCAGCACTTCTAATTGAGTTTTAACCCACTTCTTCTACTATTTTATTCTCATTTATTCTTCTAAAACACTTGGATAACCTCTAGGAAGGTTTTCACAAGTTTGCTTGTTCAAACTAAGGTGAAAGCTCACCATTTTTGAGGTCCAAAGTGCACTTTAAATTCTGCTTGTTTTTATCTTTTTGTATCTTCATGTTTTTGATAGAAACTTGGTGGAATCTTGTTCCCACCAAGCTCACAACTTAGTCTATGGTTGTGGGTTTGTGTTTGGATGATTTCCATCAAAGTTTTGGGTTCAAACACCCATTTAAATTCTGTTCATACATGGTCTTTGAATGATGAAAGCAAGTACAAGACATCATCTTTCTATATGATGAACTTGTGACTTGTGAAGTATGAACAAATGGAAGCTTGGGCTTTCCAAACTAAGTTTCACTCCTTCATTTGGACCTTGTGTATGAACACTCTTGTGACTTAATAGAATCAACGTACCTTAGCCCCGTCTAGCCCTCCTCACTTAGTTCATTCTTTCCATGATGTGTGGGCACACCCGGGTTGTAGTGTACTTGGTCACTTGAGCATTGTTAGATAGGTTTATTTTCTTGTTATTCATGACCCTCCGAACCATCTTCATGGTGGTTTGTGTAGTGGTGAATCATATAATGAGGTTTTAACCTCCATGCTTGACAATACATGATACTGCATGATATTCTTGATTGGGCTTAGTTTAGGTTATTATTATTATAAATATATAAGTATATAAACTATATAAAACATGGCTGAATTTGTGGTGATAATCAAGTTATGATTATTCGTCATAAACCTAGGCTAATATATCTAAGATTCCAAAATACCTGTTATGATTCCAATGGGCAATTTGGGACCCATGAAATCACTTAATATGGTGTCATAAACGAGCTCTTAGAACTAGATATTATTTTCATATACATACTTTTGATACATTAAACCCCAAGTCCGAATCTTCCATTCCAATTCCATAAACTTGCACACCTTGTTTCCCCATGTAGGGTAACTTAGCGATTTCAACTTCAACAAACAACTCTTCATGGGATTATCAAGTTCTAAGCTTGCAAAACCGTGAGTACACTTGACCCATTTTCGTTTTACACATTTTTGGGTGCAACATGTTAGCTTATAAAAATCACAACACTTAAACTTTATCTTTATGCACAAACAATCCTATACATGCGTGCATACGTTATACTTGATACGTCTATCTTGGTTAGTTCGTTTTGTGATTGAACTTGTCATTAACTTCGATCAAGCCAACCTTAACATGTATAGCGCTATAGGAGTAACGCACCGCCTGTGAACGTTGGGTTATGTTAAGAATCTTTTGCTTGCGTGAAATTTGGTTTGACTTGTTTATCACATGCTAGATTTACGTTAATCTTGAATAACATAGTTTGCCATGTGGATCCGTTTAAACTTTATTTTATACTTATGCTATGTACTTAAAACTTGTGTACTCGCCAATGCTTTTTGTGTTGAACTATACTCTTAACATGTTTCAGGTTGATGATGTTGATTATGCCGAAATCTAGTAGGGATGACACTAGAAACTCGTATCAAATTACTAGAATATTGTTATCTTATGATTTTTAAACTTTGTCGTAATTGTCTTTTCGATGTTGTAATTTGAATTTCTTGTAATGTACTTGACAATTTATGTTATGTAATGAAATTGGTTTTGAATTAATTATTGTCGCAAATAATGTTATGTGTGATGAGCAATCTTTTGTGTCTCACTTCGATGTTTCCGCCATCGATTGGGGTGTGACAACCAGAGCTCGGTTTGATACATCAGCAGGAGGCCACTTAATGGGTAAGAAAACAGTGACTGAATGCAACGATCTGTTTGAGAGTTTCGCACAATCTGACCACGAACAACGATCTACCACTAAGAATTCAACTCATGTGTCTAGTACTGCCTCAGCCGTTCGAGGAGTACACAAAGTTAGCTTGGAAACAACGGTAGCTGCTGCTTTAGAGTCCTTAAGAGAGAGGTTAGTAAAGAGATCCAAGAGCTTAGGAATAAGGTCGATAGGTTTGAGGTTTGTAGGGGAGGTCATAGTACCGTCGAGTGCCCAATGCTTACTCAGGAACAAGTAGAGTATATCACCGGTCCAAACCCTGTATCCACTAACACATATACAATAACTCCAATTATAATTCAAACTGGCGTAATAATAATAATTGGCGTTCTTCCGGTAATCTCCCTGGTTTCCAATCAAATCAAAATCAATACCGGGGGCAGTGTCAGTTTGTTAGTGAGGGTTCGAATAGTCAAGGTTCAAATAACCAGGATTTGGGTAGTGGGTTAGAGGAGATACCCGTATTCCTTAGTGGAGCTTTCGAATGTCTCATTAAATGCTGAATGCTCTGTTGTGGTGATGAACAAGCTACCGGAGAAACTCACAGATCTGGGTATCTTCACGATCTCATGTTTGTTTGGTGGTGATGTTCAGAATCATGCGTTAGCCGGCCTTGGCGCTAGTATTAATTTGATGCCATATTCATTTTATGAAAAACTAGGCCTTGGTGATCTTAAACCTACTCACATGACCTTAGGCTTAGCTGATAAAACTGTTAAGTATCCTCAGAGAATAGTAGAAAATCTGCTTATAAAAGTTGATAATTTTTTTCCCAGTGGATTTTGTAGTGCTAGATATGGAAGCGGACGAGAATGTACCTCTGATTTTAGGACTTCCATTTTTGTGCACTGCTAAAGCCCTATTAGATGTTTTCTTAGGCACTATTACACTTAGAGTGGGTGAGGAAATGATAGTCTTTAAGGTAAATAAGACGAGAGGTTTGAATGATCGAGTAGAGGCGGTAACATCGGTAAGGGAAAGTGAAACGGAGGTGAGAGATGAGAAGGGGTGGACGAGTGATCCTAGGCTAGAGAGGGTGATCGAACCCAAGTGTGGGGATCCATCGAATAGAAAAGTAGAGGAGTTAGAGAAGAGAATCTTATGGTTAGAATCTAAGATAGAGACACTGAGCAAAGCTCAGTGTGGGTGTGGATTGATAAATCAAACATTTAGGTTCAAACCACCCGATGATGAGTTGAGAGGTTCTGAGAGGTATGAGGGAGTTTGGAGAGACTCGGGTAATCATTGGTATGATAGTGCTACAACCCAAGAGTTAGGATACGGAGGTGAGCTGGGTCTACATGATCCTCCGTGAGTGTTAGAAAATTTGAGAATTTTGGGTGACAGCCCGTTTGTAGAGTTTGTAGAGTTTGTGTCGTTATCGTAGTTTTAGGTAGTTTTTTGTGTTGCTTTTTCGTGTTTTGAGTTGTTTTGTAGGTAAGCATGTCCGTAGTGGAGTTCAGAATGCGAAGAAACAGAGTTCCAAAGTGTTTTCTAGTCAAAACTTTGGTTTAGAAAGTGTTTGGGACGAGTTGGGAAGATTTTGAAGAAATTTCTAAGGCATGGAGGCAACAAAAATAAGAAACCTTCTGTGAAAATAGGCCCTTCGCGTCACGTGAAGGGTAGATGGTAGTTGGTTTGCGTAACGCGAGCAAGGGAATTTAAAAATGCTGAAATTAAGCTTGCCACGACACGCGAAGGAATACGGTGGAACCCGTCGCGTAGCGCGACGGGCGTGTTTCGTGGTTGATTTGTTTCCTTGTCCGGTTTCCCAGTTTCTTCCATCCACTCCCTATACAGTACGTGTTTACTTGTATTTGGAGTCATTTATTTTGTACTATGAGTCTAATTTAGTGTTTTTGAGTTGGTTTCTTTTGTGTCGAGTCGGTATTGCTTTGGTTTTTGCTTGTTTTTGTTTATGCAGGATTGAATCGTATCACCCGTACGCAATCTCCATTCGGGTGATTTCGGAGCTGTTTATCAAATTTCAAGGCATTTACTAAGTATACTAGTCAGAGTAGCCGATCGTGAATGAAATGCTATACGATCGAGCTAGATTGGACGAGAGTGTTTGGAGCTTACGCGTTACTTAACCAGCTAAGTCCTTTCCAATTTGCCCTTCGTCTTTTTATTTCTTATTTATTTTAGTCTTTTGAGTCGTTTTCCATCCTATATTGAGGGCAATGTAGAGTTTAAGTGTGGGGGTGGGAAACTATCGTTTAGATCTTAGTTTTTGAGTCGTGGAGTCATAAATATTGAAAAAATACAAAAAAAGAAAAATTTAAAAATCCAAAAAAATTGAAAAATAGAAAGGTCCTTGATTTAGAAAGTTTCGCAAATAAATACGGAAAATGATAGTAAAGTAAAGCATATTTGGGTTTCAAATAATAATAACATGAGAATAAAGTTAAACTCGTGTCTAGCTTGGGATATGTAAATAGGCTTGACCCGGTTTCTAGGTTCCTTTTATACTAAAAATACTTAATTGTTAGTTTGCTAGTGGGTTCTTATATAGGAAAAGTAGATAACCGAAACTGCCAAAAATAGTGTAAGAAATGCCGTTATAAGCTAAAATTGGTAGAAATTTTTATCAAAAGAAAAAAAATAGAATAAATGAGCTAGTTTGAAAGAACGAGGCCTATGTAATCTTCGTTGGGGATGGTGACCCAGACTTAAATTGCCTCTAGGTTAGGTTAAGTTAAGAAAAAAAATGAAAATTACCGACGCTCACGTTGTCGGTATCGGGGATGGTGACTCTGGTTGAGACAACCTCTGGGTTAGGTAATGCAAAGTCTAGTGCTCAAAAAGAAACAAAAAGAAGAAAAATAATAATAATAAAAATTGATGTTAAATTCTCCTAATTTTCGTATAAAACGGTTAGGAAATAATCCAGTGATTCATTCCTTTTGTTTCATGAGCTTGAGGCGGAATTAGGTGAACTGCGGCTTTTAGTGTAAGACCCTAGGTAAATTGACCGAACTTAAATATGAATTGCATCATAAGGGCTTGGAACCTGGTTTGGGTTTAAGTGGACAAGTATGTTTGCAATTGTGGTTAATACAAGTTCTAATTGTTATAAAGTAATGTTAATTTTGAATCTGAATACTTGTTTTGACTATGATTCCATTTGCATAATCTTTTTCGGGGACGAAAAAAGAGTAAGTGTGGGGATATTTGATATATCGCAAAATACATCCATTTATCGTGTAAAATTTGTTTAGTTTTCGTTAGTTTATAGTTAGAATTTGTTACTTCTGAACCGTTTATATTTCACAGGTCTTGGTTAGTGAAAGTAGCTGAAAAGGGTGAAAACGAGTTGAAATATGCTAAAATTAAGTACCGGGACATGAACGAATTATCGAGAGTTGAAAAGAAAGAAAAAAGTAAGTGTTAATGTCTGTCGCACCACACGACAGAATTAAGGAAGACCTCCACGTGTCACGAGGATCTTGAGTTGACTTGATTGACTTTCAGCATGCCGCGTGACGCGAAGAAGATGGATCAAACCCTTCGCGTAGCGCGAAGGGGAGTAATTATGTGACAGAAGTTGTTTTGGACCAAGATTCTTATTGTAAACCATATTTAGACATATTAAACCCCAAATAAACCCTAGTTACGAATTAGCAGCCTTTGGGGACGAAATTCAGAGCAAGTTTGCAAATTTAGGAGCGTTTTTGATGTGACAACAGTCAAATTTGCATGTTTTCGTACAATTATTAAATAATGATTTGTGCTTAATGACTGTGCTGAATTACAATTAAATGTTTGTATTGCTTTCTGATTACTGCATCCTACTTACATGTGCATCACATATTGCATACCGTCACACCATTTATTACATACAAACTTTAGTGACATACATGATGCACAGAGCACAGTTAGCACAGTTAGCGGATAACTCAGAATTATACTGACAGTGCCAGTACATAAACAGACAGTGTTTTGAGGCCCAGTATGAGCCAGAGACAAGATACTACACTAGTATGGAGTGTAGGGAAGTGAGGACCATAAAACTGCGTCACTAGGTGATAGTTTAAGTGCCGGAAAGTGCCTAAAACCCACTCAAAATGCAGAATTCTGCATTAATTGACAAAATTCAGCATTGTAACATGCTAGTAATGTGCAAAAATATGGCAAAATGGTCCTGTATGCTTTCCTAAGCGCCGGGAATTAAAAGTGTCACAAAGGGTTACATAAAAGACACTAAACGGTATAACATAGCACTTTATCGGAACGGTATCTAACCGAACAACCGGACATTACCCGGGATACTAAAATATTGCCAGAAGCATTGTTTTTATTTTTCTGAGCTAGTTATGGTTCCTGAGCACTATAACACATTACATAATTCAAGTAACACACTAAACATAAGACTTACACTTAACACCCTACTAATCACCTACTTACCACAACAATTTACACTTTACCCCCCCCCCTGGTAACTTACGGCCCACTTAGTGGCCCCCACCACAAGATTTTCAAATCTTCTAATATCCCTTAAATCTTCTCTTGGATTGTGTAAGGATTTGGTTGTACTTATGGAGACACATTACCTAATGGTTAATAGAACTTAGAAGCTTATAAGGACATAAACACTTATCATCTTCATCCACTCACTCTTCTCTTCCTCCCCTCTATAAGCTTCGGCCGAACATACCCCTCCCCACACCACCATTTTCGGTTTCCCTTCATTCATTCCAAGTGTATCTCAAGGTGCTAGAAGGTGAATTAGGAGGCTCGGTGTTCTCGGAACTTGAAGGACCTCACTCGTTTGCTATTATCCACTCAATCTTCATGTTGTTTCTTCCCTAGCTTTAAGCTAGTTGTAAGACTTCTTTAAACTCTTGATACTTCATATTTTTAGTGGTTAAAGATTATATTATGTTGAATCATATGAACACTAAAAGATCATAAACTTAAAGCTTGAACATAAAGATGATATATGATGAAATATGGTTGATATGATGTTGTTTTGAATATGTTGATGATTACTTGTTGATTTCTTGGTAATATGATGTTGATAATCATATGGAACTTGTTAGAGTATGATTAAAAACATGGTTTAACAAGTTAGGAGATGATTATGTGTTTTCATGAAATAATCATCTTCTAGACTAAACATGAACTTGAAAGTAAAATGATTTTCTTACAAAGTAATAAACCAAGTGAACTAGTAAACTTGTGAACCCAAGACTTGTGTATGATTTTCCAAGAAAAACCAAGTTAAAAAGGTGATTTTTGAAAGATCATAACTTTTCTTGCACTTACATTATTTTTGGAAATAAAATAAATGTAGGAAGGCTAGTAAAACAAGAAGATGTTGTAAATAAATATTTTTGTAAAATGAGTTCACAAGTTGTAAACATCTAGAAATCCCGAGAATGAGATTTTAACAAAAGTAAACACACTTTGGAGGGTAACTAAACCCACTAAATACTTCACAAAGTTACTACACGTTTTTGTGAAAAACCAAGTTCATGTCATTATGTAAAATTTATAGTTTTTGCACTTGGTAAGTGTAATATGGTTAGTGACTTGTTGTTGATTGTTTGAATGAATTTCGAAAAGAAAACGATATGCTAAATAGCATGGACACCCCCATTTACAAAGGAAACTATGGCGAAATTTTCTAAAATTCCAACACTTAGAAAATATTTTCTAAACAAGTGTTTACAAGTATATTTATAACTTTGTTTTTCAAATATAAACTTTGTCATAATTTTTGTAACAAAAATACAAAGTGTCGGAGGTTGGTCTTCGTAATTAAAAATGGATAAATATATATTTTGTATTAAGTCAATTGCGTTAATATTTGTTTACTATATGGAATAGTTATATTATTTTAGGGTAAAATAATATAACCTACAAATTACCATGACATTTACAACTCCAAAATAATACCAAAAATCACAAGGAATAAATATTTAAGTTACACACTCGATATTGTGAAACCGAACGCAAAAATGTAACTTATGAAATATTCCAGAAAATACTTCTACGAATATATTTTTGGTAAATGTTGTTTTGGATACAAGAAGTGAAACTATATTATTTTTGGGAAAAATATATATTTTGGAATACATTATTTTTGACAAATAAGTTATATATATTTTCTAAGTGGGACTTAAAAATATAATATTTCGGAGCTACAATATACATGTATAAATACCCCCATCCTTGGGAAGGAAATACGGAGTTAAAATACTTGTGATGTATTAATACAAAAATATTGAAACAATTATTCCAAAATTAAATATAATTTAAAGTTAAAATAATTATTTTAACTAATAATTTTAACTTGGAATAATATTCGGAGACTTAAGAAACGCAACTCAAAACATTAAACTCCAAGCCAAGGCACGGCCCGTTCGTCTAATAGACGTTAGTACACTGTAGGTAGTCGTGATTAGCTGCGGAGATTTGAATTACCGGTACAAGACGCACTACTGTGAGTTCACGTCCCCCCTTTTCTTTTAACTGTTTTCAGTTTTATACTTCGAGGGTGAAATACATGTTACAATTATTACATACATATTTTTACATGGTATGGTTAGCTTAAGGAGGGTTTACTACTTAGATCATGTGAAAGGTGGGTATAACACTTAAGGCCATTAATCCTCATCGTAAGACCGAGGGACATGAGTGATAGATCTATTTGAGTGTAGCGAGCCCACACCCATGTTGACCAGGGTGGCCCATGTGGTGACTATGTCTTATTCCTGGAGACAAGTTTGCTAGGTTTGAGTACTTCCTTCACCGTTTCACACATGCCATTGGCTTTGCAACCCATTGGTGATCTCTTTTTCTTATTGCTACATACCAGGGACTTTCATAACATACAGACACACTTTAAAGGTTTATACATACACACACACATGAACTCGCTCAACTTTTGTTGATGTTTTTCAAATTACATGTATTTCAGGGAACTAGTGGATCTGGAAGGGTATGCAATGTGTCTTCAAGCTGCGTAGTGAAATAAAGGATGTCATCTAGGGTTGTTGAGTTTAGAGGGTGTATCCCATTCCTGGATGGGATACATAATTCTAAACTCAGGTTTTATTAACGTCTCATGTGGAGTCTTTATGAACTCAGTTGAACACGTTATGGGTTGTAACGTATTTTGGTGTCGATGTTTTCAAGACAAGTATGTTATGGTATTTTCTAAACTCTATTAACGGATGAACATATCATGTTTTTATCATATAGCATTGTTATGATTGATTGCTATGGTATTAAGAAGTCACACCAAATAAACCATGTTTCCGCAAAAGCCAGGGTGTGACAGCTTGGTATCAGAGCCTCGATCATAGCGAACTAGGATTCTTTCTCGAGTCTAGATTATGATCATCAGGGCTCTCACGAAAACATTTTCAAACATTTTTACATTGCATACACAAAACGTCCAGATCCAGGGAACACACATTTTTATAAACAAAAAGGCACAAACACACATTTCAAAAGGGTATGTTTATAATTCAGTCTTAGAGACTGAGGGAGTTCAGTCTTAGAGACTGGGGGAGTTCAGTCTTAGAGACTGGGGGAGTTCAGTCTTAGAGATTGGGGGAGTACAGTCTTAGAGACTGGGGAAATTTGGTCTTAGAGACCAGAGAGTCAGTCTTAGAGAATGGGGAAAATTTGGTCTTAGAGACCAGGGAGTTAGTCTTAGAGACTGGGAAAATTTGGTCTTAGAGACCAGGGAGTTAGTCTTAGAGACAGGGGAAATTTGGTCTTAGAGACCAGGGAGTTAGTCTTAGAGACTGGGGGAAATTTGGTCTTAGAGACCAGGGAGTTAGTCTGAGAGACTGGGGATTCAGTCTGAGAGACTGGGGAGTTAGCCTGAGAGGCTGGGTAGTTCAGTCTGAGAGACTGGGTAGTCTGAGAGACTAGTTGAGGCAGTCTGAGAGACTGGGAGGTTTAGCCTGAGAGGCTGGGTGGTTCAGTTTGGGAAACTGGGAGGTTTAGTCTGAGAGACTAAGTAGTTCAGTCTGAGAGGCTGGGTGGGATAGTCTTGGGAAGACTAGGATTGCATACATGCTTACATTGTTACTACTTACATGCTTATTTGATACACGTTGATATGTGTGCATATGTGTGGTTGTGTTACAGACATCATGTCATCTTCCTCCGAGAGTGGAGTGTCAGACACCATAGACCCGATAGCCATAGTGTCAGATGACGAGATCCTTCCAGAGGACGAGGTTTTCACTTCAGATACTACGAGTAGTGACGACGATGACTTCCAGCCCTTTGCCTTACCGGATTTCGGAGTTGATTTACCTTTAGCTGATGGTTTTCTCGATGGGGATCTACCTCTCGCTCAGATCCTTGCAACTATTCCTCTCGCTGCATTTCCTTTGGAGGATTTGCCTCTCGACGATATGTCCGATAACGACATCGATCTGTTCATCGAGGGTCCCCTTGAGGATAACCAGGATGGCGGGGCTCCGATTGATGACGATGTTGCTATTCCTGTTGATGAGGTTCCTGTTGTTGATGCCATTGTTTTTCCTGTGGAGGTTCCTGTTATGGAGGTTTTATCTGACCAGTCTGGTCACGATTCGTCTGGTCCCGATTCATTTGAGTCCGTTTCATCTTCTACCCTTCATGCACTGGGATTACAGCGTTATCCCTCAGACACTGATACCGACACTGCGATGTCGGCAGCGCCTGATTCCCCGCATGATTTTGAGTTCGACGATGAGATTGACCCTATGTTTCCACACGATTTCGATCCAGACCATGAGGTTGAGTTTATCCCAGAGGAGTAGCCTGTTGAGGCACCTGTTTTTCCTGATGATCATCACCTTGATATACCCGCTGATCATGAGCTTGCTCCCGCTGATCCAGAGCCTGGGATAGCACCAGAGCCCGTTTTTGCTCACGACCCTTTACCTGTGCACGACCCTATCCCCGTTGATGTACCAGTTGTTGCACCACCAGTTGTTGATGTCCCAGTTGTTGCACCTCTGCCTAACCCTATACCTGTATTTGTTGATCGCGCCCCTTTTGCTACACACGTTGACCCTAGATATGCTCACACCCGCAATGGGTGGGTTGAGGATGACGACGACTATCCTCCTTTTGTCAGACCAGTGACTCCCCCTGCTGCACCTGTTCAGGCACCCGTTGATGTCCCACAGTTTCACCCACACGTATCTGACGTTCACCGCATGGATTTACCCATCACTTTTCTTCAGGACATTCCTCCTCCCCGTCCAGGGGAAGGACCCTCTAGTCAGCAGCACACTCACGTACCTTTTGTCTCAGGAGCCGATCAGTTCATACCACAGTTTCCACACATGGCTTCTTCTTCTGCACCCATGGGCGAGCCATTCATGTGGTCTTCGCCCAATGTCATGCCTTTATCAGATCCATATCATCCCTTTCACGTTGGGTACTCTACGGATGATATACTTTTATCCTAGCAGTTACAGCAGGATATGTTGAGTTGGAGAGTCACTGAGCTCGAAAGGATCCCGTGTCCTCCACCTTTTGTTGGTCCGTCACAGTTTGCTGTCCTACCTGCTCCACTATTTCCATTCCCGGATTTCGACATCCGATTTTTGACTATGGAGCAGCAGATTTCTTGTTTGTTGCGTATTGTTCATGCGCTCGAGGAGGATTTGGTGCATTTGCGTCGTTTGCTTTTCATTCCTCCACCTCCTCCTTCTCCCCCATCAGCTTAGAGGTTTTTGGTTTTATGCAGATAGCATACCTTCGGCGAGAGTGCAGCTACTGAGCCTGATTGCACAACATTTTGAAGACCACATGATGACTTATAACTTTTGATATTTGACTTTTGGTTGTTGTAGATTGTTAGACGATTCAGACAAGGGTGATGTGACCCCTAGTATCCTTGGATGTATGATATAATTATGAAACTTGTAAACTGTACTCGTGGTCTTGACATATGAAAGCTCAATCGCAACACACTCATTATGCACGTTGATGAATTACTTGTTTATGCTATGATTATGATGCAATGTGCTTACCTGCTTAATGAAGGCCTAATTGTAATGTTCTCGATAAACGTGCTACCAATATAACAGGAATGTGCTATGATTATGATATACGTGTTTGTTTGTTATACTCTCATTAGACATGATTCCATTTACTTGCTTGTACCATGAGTGTACTGTTGCTTGATGTGTTGATATGATGATTTAATACGTGCAAATACATATGATCTCCAGACAACTATTTTCATTCCCTGAACAGACGAGACCTAACTAACCCAAACTTCTTCCTAGAAGATGTCTCATCAAGAGCTCACTCGACTGACCGAGGCGGAATGGCAACCGCACGCCTCACGAGTCATAGCTCAGCACGAGGTTCTTCGCTACAAACGCAGTGAAGGTACCTCAAGGAATGACCCACCTAACGGTAATGTTTAAGTCATCCAAGACACATTGCAACACGTTTGGAAAATCCCCAATGTGCTTTGCTAGTACTTACTGTAATAATGATTGCTTGGGTACAGGTTGTACCTACAAACAGTTTCTAGACTGCAAACCCCTGAACTACGGTGGCACTGGAGGTGCCATAGCTTTTGTAAAATGGGTTGAGAATGTGGATGTTATTGTGCGAATGAGCGGTTGTACGCTAGAGCAACAAGTCCCATACGTTTCCGGATTGCTTCAAGATGAGGCTCTGTTATGGTGGAACCTTAGGGTTCGAGTAATGGGCGAGGCTGCAGCATATGCGTTAACATGGAGTAAGCTGAAGGAAATGATGCGTAGGGAGTATTGTTCTCAGATGGAGATCCAAAAGCTGGAATTCGAATTTTGGAAGCTAAAGATGGAAGGTCCAAAAGTGGTTGAGCACGTGCAGAGGCTTCATGATTTATCGCGAGTCGTTCCGTACCTGGTGGAACCCGAATTGAAAAGAATGGAGCAATCCATTTGGGAACTAGTGCCTCAAGCCTTGAGCTTAATGACAGCACAACGCCACCAACAACTATTGTTGCATATATGATGAGTCTGGCGCTCACTAAGGAAGCACTTAGATTGGAAAGACTTTCAACCCCCGACGTGAAGAAGGAAACTCCGGTAGAGTCATCTGAAAAGAACAAAAGGAAGCTCAGTGAATTCCAAGGAGGTGATCGGGCAAATAACAAGAACAAGGCCAAAAAGGGAAAGGAATACAGGGGCATCCTACCTAAGTGCAATCACTGCCCATTTCATCACGCTGGGCCATGTAGGGAGGGAAGAAGTAATGTCTACGACAAAGAAGGGCATGTCAAGGAGACGTGTCAGAATGGTATGGGACATGGAATCGAAGGTCAAGATGGCGACGGAAATCAGGAAGCAAACAACGGCAACAACAACTATCGAAATGGGGCCAATGATGAACAAAAACATATTCGAGGTTGTTTTGACTACGGGGACAAAGAACATTACAAGAAAGATTGCCCTAACAACAATCAAGCCGAAGATAAGATTTACTTGGGAACTAAGCCGAAATCTGAAAAGTGCAAATTTCACCATGAGGGTCGATGCAAGAAGCCAAAGTGCGGTAGATGTGGAAAGTGGAAATACAATAAGGATGCCTGTTGGGCAAAGAGTCCCATAAAAGGAGGAAGTGGTGACAACAGCCAAGGAGGAAATAATAATGATAAGGGTCTGGGCTGCTAAAGATGTGGAAATGTGGGGCACTTTCGGAAAGATTGCCCAAGGGAGATTAACCAAGACCATGAAGGAGCACCCAACATCGGAGCTCGTGAAGCACGCCAAGATCCAGATATGGTTGCTGGTACGTTCTCTGTCAACCAAAATTTTACTTCTATGTTATTTGATACCAGTACCGACCATAGCTTCGTACCTCATGAATCTAAGAGTATACTTGGTATGGTAAAAGGATAAGTTATATAACTTACACTCGATAGAACTAGTTGATGAGAAGCCTCGACGTGGTAACTAGGATGGACCAATTGTCGAGCAACCAAGCGGAGATCGTTATTCGCATCCCTATGTCGAACGACGAAGCAATCGTGATTCATGAAGCAGGATACGCCTCTACAAATTACTAGTGCTTGGAGGCACGAGAATTTCGCACACAGAATGCGTTGCCTTCTCGGCTCACGTCGCAGACAAAGAAGCCGACGGCTTGTCTGAACTACCACTCCAACGACAAGTCGAACTTGCATCAATTTGTTTCCCGACGTCGCGCATACACTCAATGCACCCCAGCAACTTACACTTTCGGCGATGCAAGGATTGGCAGAATAGCTTCAGTAGCTGGTAGAGAAGGAAGTTAACAGACCGAGCTACCCGTTTTGAGTAACACCAGTGCTGCTCGTCAAGTAGAAGGACGATGATTTTCAAATAAGCATCCACTACCAGGAGCTGAACGAACTAGCCAACAAGAGTCGGTAACCCCTGATGAGGATTAACGAATTGTTTATTTAACTAACTATAAGGACCCAACTACTATGTTAAGACTGATCGATGATTGAGTGTCAGTATACGGGAATTCAGGAAGAATGTATACCAGGGAATGGTGGGACAATAACTTGTTTTAAATCTATGCAAAAGAATTGTGATCCCTGCGCAACGCACAAATCATGTGCTAAATCCTTTGGGAACCCAGGTCAAAACCTGGAAAGGTCGTCACTTAGGAACCACACCTGTGAACTCTAGCAAACCCCATTGTCCTGACATTTATGATATTTCAGTTAACCAAACAGAAAGTACTCCAACTTATTTTGTTGAAATCTTCACTTTTACTTCTAGCGAGTAGATGTTTGCACCTCTACTCCCCTTAATGGTAGTTGCATCGCGTTAATTTTCTTCGCTGAGAGCTAACACACATTTGCTTCGATACTTGATCATTTCTTCATACTCATTGTTTCAGTACTTGAAAACTTATATGTTACGCATGCACCATTTGCTACGCATGAGGTTTCGCTTCGAATAAACGCTTCACTGAAGCTCACATATTATTTTGCTAAAGCTAATTGTTGGTTTAACCTACGTTATTGAAATTGTTGGCCTCCTTTTTATCAAGTCAACACACTTTCTTTAGACCTCATTTCTTTCAAGTTACATTCATGGTTTATCTTCGTAACCATGCTGAGATACCCTCGTTGAGATATACGTTTATTGTTAGGTTACCAAGTTCAATTGCTTGAACTTAGCCATTTCGCATGTTCAATCTAAAACGCCATATGATGTATTGAGAGCATCGTATTCATATTTTGTAAAAGGTCTTTTGTTTCGAGTCGTAGTAGACTTGTTTGGTCTACGACTCCACTAAATCGTTTGTTGGACTCGACACCTTGTGGTGATACTTTCACAATACTGAAGCTTGCGCTAATTTCGTTACGCACCTCATACACGGATTTAATTATTGACTTGTTCTAAATCCGTTTTGTTTATTAACTAAAGCGGTCTCAACACAGTTGTGTGTTAAGAGGATGGTACATAGATTCACATTATATCATGGTGTACCTCCTAACGATTCTTTCATTATAAACCGAATGCTCTGCGGTACTTGTTACTTTCTCACCTTCGATCGGAAACAGTGATTCTTTGATGCTTCGTATCCAATTGAGAACTCTATGACATTAGGTGAATCAAATCTTCAGATTGTTTCAGTACACTTCCGTTTGATTTCAGACACGGTGAACTTGTTCAGTCACCGCTATTATTGAATTATGTCGATACGACACCTTGTGGTGTCCTCATAAACTTGGAGCATGTGCTAATCAAGGTCAATCGTTTCACACAAAACTGCATATACTTTGTTTGACTTGTTATTTAAACATTCCTGATGCAATTACGAATCAACACAGTGATACACCAGATTCACTTGTATTACATTCAGTGTATTTCTGCAATCCAAGAATGTCAGCACAAATCCTTACCAATTAATTACTCGAAAGTTGACAGATCATTTCGTGTTCATGTTGTTGATTTTGAGTTCATATAGCAGGTGCGATGGTTGTAAACGTTTGATGGTATATTATGACTGATTGAATTGAGAATCCATTGGTCAAAACCCTTTGTGACACCCTGTTAACTAAATTACACTAGCTTATACATCTGTACATCTTGTGTTCTTTAACACCAAATTCTGAGAGACATACCCTGTGACCATTAGGTTCTTAACATGGCAAGATACCCTTGGTTTCACTTGATTCGAATGAGTTTTGATTCGGTTTTGTGGATATCTGCCTCAGTATTATTCATATACATACACGCATAATGTAACCCTAAGGAGTTAAGGTAGTATAAATTTCGAGGACAAAATTTTCTTAACAGGGGGAGAATGTGACAACTGTCAAATTTGCATGTTTCCGTACAATTATTAAATAATGATTTGTGCTTAATGACTGTGCTGAATTACAATTAAATGCTTGTATTGCTTTCTGATTACTGCATCCTACTTACATGTGCATCACATATTGCATACCGTCACACCATTTATTACATACAAACTTTAGTGACATACATGATGCACAGAGCACAGTTAGCACAGTTAGCGGATAACTCAGAATTATACTGACAGTGCCACTACATAGACAGACAGTGTTTTGAGGCCCAGTATGAGCCATAGACAAGATACTACACTAGTATGGAGTGTAGGGAAGTGAGGACCATAAAACTGCGTCACTAGGTGATAGTTTAAGTGCTGGAAAGTGCCTAAAACCCACTCAAAATGCAGAATTCTAAATTAATTAACAAAATTTAGCATTGTAACATGCTAGTAATGTGCAAAAATATGGCAAAATGGTCCTGTATGCTTTCCTAGGCGCCGGGAATTAAAAGTGTCACAAAATGTTACATAAAAGACACTAAACGGTATAACATAGCACTTTATCAGAACGATATCTAACCGAACAACCAGACATTACCCGGGACACTAAAATATTGCCAGAAGCATTGTTTTTATTTTTCTGAGCTAGTTATGGTTCCCGAGCACTATAACACATTACATAATTCAAGTAACACACTAAACTTAAGACTTACACTTAACACCCTACTAATCACCTACTTACCACAACAATTTACACTTTACCCCCCCCCCCTTGGGTAACTTACGGCCCACTTAGTGGCCCCCACCACAAGATTTTCAAATCTTCTAATATCCCTTAAATCTTCTCTTGGATTGTGTAAGGATTTGGTTGTACTTATGGAGACACATTACCTAATGGTTAATAGAACTTAGAAGCTTATAAGGACATAAACACTTATCATCTTCATCCACTCACTCTTCTCTTCCTCCCCTCTATAAGCTTCGGCCGAACATACCCCTCCCCACACCACCATTTCCGGTTTCCCTTCATTCATTCCAAGTGTATCTCAAGGTGCTAGAAGGTGAATTAGGAGGCTCGGTGTTCTCGGAACTTGAAGGACCTCACTCGTTTGCTATTATCCACTCAATCTTCATCTTGTTTCTTCCCTAGCTTTAAGCTAGTTGTAAGAATTCTTTAAACTCTTGATACTTCATATTTTTAGTGGTTAAAGATTATATTATGTTGAATCATATGAACACTAAAAGATCATAAACTTAAAGCTTGAACATAAAGATGATATATGATGAAATATGGTTGATATGATGTTGTTTTGAATATGTTGATGATTAATTTTTGATTTCTTGGTAATATGATGTTGATCATCATATGGAACTTGTTAGAGTATGATTAAAAACATGGTTTAACAAGTTAGGAGATGATTATGTGTTTTCATGAAATAATCATCTTCTAGACTAAACATGAACTTGAAAGTAAAATGATTTTCTTACAAAGTAATAAACCAAGTGAACTAGTAAACTTGTGAACCCAAGACTTGTGTATGATTTTCCAAGAAAAACCAAGTTAAAAAGGTGATTTTTGAAAGATCATAACTTTTCTTGCACTTACATTATTTTTGGAAATAAAATAAGTGTAGGAAGGCTAGTAAAACAAGAAGATGTTGTAAATAAATATTTTTGTAAAATGAGTTCACAAGTTGTAAAAATCTAGAAATCCCGAGAATGAGATTTTAACAAAAGTAAACACACTTTGGAGGGTAACTAAACCCACTAAACACTTCACCAAGTTACTACGCGTTTTTGTGAAAAACCAAGTTCATGTCATTATGTAAAATACATAGTTTTTGCACTTGGTAAGTGTAATATGGTTAGTGACTTGTTGTTGATTGTTTGAATGAATTTCGAAAAGAAAATGATATGCTAAATAGCATGGACACCCCCATTTACAAAGGAAACTATGGCGAAATTTTCTAAAATTCCAACACTTAGAAAATATTTTCTAAACAAGAGTTTACAAGTATATTTATAACTTTGTTTTTCAAATATAAACTTTGCCATAATTTTTGTAACAAAAATAAAAAGTGTCGGAGGTTGGTCTTCATAATTAAAAATGGATAAATATATATTTAGAATATATATTTTATATTAAGTCACTTGCGTGAATATTTGTTTACTATATGGAATAGTTATATTATTTTAGGGTAAAATAATATAACCTACAAATTACCATGACATTTACAACTCCAAAATAATACCAAAAATCGCAAGGAATAAATATTTAAGTTACACACTCGATATTGTGAAACCGAACGCAAAAACGTAACTTATGAAATATTCCAGAAAATACTTCTACGAATATATTTTTGGTAAATATTGTTTTGGATACAAGAAGTGAAAATATATTATTTTTGGGAAAAAATATATATTTTGGAATACATTATTTTTGACAAATAAGTTATATATATTTTCTAAGTGGGACTTAAAAATATAATATTTCGGAGCTACAATATACATGTATAAATACCCCCATCATTGGGAAGGAAATACGGAGTTAAGATACTTGTGATGTATTAATACAAAAATATTGATTAAACAATTATTCCAAAATTAAGTATAATTTAAAGTTAAAATAATTATTTTAACTAATAATTATAACCTGGAATAATATTCGGAGACTTAAGAAACGCAACTCAAAACATTAAACTCTAAGCCAAGGCACGGCCTGTTCGTCTAATAGACGTTAGTACACTATAGGTAGTCGTGATTAGCTGCGGAGATTTGAATTGCTGGTACAAGACGCACTACTGTGAGTTCATGTCCCCCCTTTTCTTTTAACTGTTTTCAGTTTTATACTTCGGGGGTGAAATACATTTTACAATTATTACATACATATTTTTACATGGTATGGTTAGCTTAAGGAGGGTTTACTACTTAGATCATGTGAAAGGTGGGTATAACACTTAAGGCCATTAATCCTCGTCGTAGGACCGAGGGACATGAGTGATAGATCTATTTGGGTGTAGCGAGCCCACACCCATCCAGACCAGGGTGGCCCATGTGGTGACTATGTCTTATTCCCGGAGACAAGTTTGCTAGGTTTGAGTACTTCCTGCACCGTTTCACACTTGTCATTGGCTATGCAACCCATTGGTGATCTCTTTTT
>JARYGA010049073.1:0-44899 GCA_030545235.1 Helianthus tuberosus | reverse complement strand
CCATACAATCCATACTCAAACAAAGGCGTTAGAAGACGCATAAGGAAGCTTGGAGCTTTTGGAAGTCGAAGGACCTTCATCATTTGCTTTTTTCCACTTATTTTCTACACTTGATCATCCCTAGCCTTGAGCTAGTAGTAAGATCTTATACTCTTCATTTTGCACCTATTTTAAGTGGTTAAAAGATGTTACAAGATGATTATCATGAAGAACACTAAGAAACAAGAAGTTGAAACATGAACATAAGCTTGAAATTATAAGAAAACTTAAAGGAATCATGTTGTTTAATGTTGTTGTGATATTTGATGAATGATTGTTTGTGTAAATGATGTAGATCATTATATGATCTTGCTAGATCATGATTAAAAACATAATCTAGCAAGATGAGAGGGTGAAAATGTTAGAGATTTATAAATCATCCTCATGAAAGACATGAACTTGAAAACATATATTGTTTTCTTGAAAAATAATAATCAAAGTGGGTTAATAATCATATAGATCTAAAATTTATGAGTGGTTTTCCAAAAGAACCAAGCTTGAAATATGGGTTTTAGTAGATCTTGGTTCTTACATAAACAAATACTATTTTTAAGGGTTAAACAAGTGAAAAAACATTTGTGTAACAAAAAGATTACATAAAGAAGCATTTTTAGAAAATGAGTTTGGAAGTTGTAAACACCCAACTTCTTTAAAGATGAAGTTTTTAAAGAAGTAAATACATTTCAAAGGGTAACTAAACCTACTAAGCACACTACTAAGTTACTACAAGTCTTTATGAAAGTTCAAGTTCATGTTGTTATGTAAATAGCATTGTTTTGGCACTTGGTAAGTGTTGGTTAAGTTGTTGATTGTTTGTGATGATTTTAAAAAGAAAATGATATGCTTTGATAGCATGGACACCACCATTTTTAGGGGAAACTATGGCAAAATTTTCTAAAAATGTAAACACTTAGAAAAATATTTTCAAACAAATATTTACAAGTGTGTTTTGACCCTGAGTTTTCAATATAAACTTTGCCATAACTTTTGTTGCAAAAATACAAATATTGGAGGTTGGATTTTATAAATAAAAATGGATAAATATGTATTTAGAATATATATTTACATTAAAGACACATTGTGTGTGATTATTTGTATACTTTGTGTATTAGTTATATTATCTTAGGATTTAAAGTAATATAACTTAACATATACCAAGAATTTACAATCCAAAATAATACAAAAAATCACAAGGAATACATATATATGTTACACACATAATATTATGGAACCGAACGATAGAATGTAACTTACAAATATTCCGGAAAATACATTTATGAGTATATTTTTGGTAAATATTATTTTGGATACAAAAGAAATGAAAATATGATTTTTATTATTATTACAAAGTATATCATATTTTCGACAAGGAGAAAATACATTATTTTTTTGAGAAGTAAACATATATTTTCCTAGAGTTTTTAGAAGATGTATGATTTTTGGGAAAAATATACGTTTTCTTGGATAAACTTGAAATACATTTGGGATAACATAAGTTTATATATATTTTCTAAGTAAGACTTGAAAATATATTGTTTTGGAAATGTATATGGGATATTTATTTAGAAAATACGTACACACCGGAATACGGCGCCAATACATGGCAAGATATACAAATACAAGAATACGGATAAACATGTATGAGATACACCCATTCTTGGGAAGGAAATACGAATACAAATACTTGAGAAGTATTGTTACAAAATATTGTTTCACAATTATTCCAAAATTAAATATAATTTAAAGTTAAAATATTTATTATTTTAACAAGTAATTATAACTTGGAATAATATCAGAAGCGTAAAAGAAACGTAACTCAAAACGTAAATTCTAAGACAAGGCACGAACCGCTCGTCTAACAGACCGTAGTACGCATGTAGGTAGTCGTGCGTTCTAAAGGAAGCTTTGAGTTACATCGGATACAAGGAACGCAAAACTGTGAGTTCATGTCCCCCTTTTCTTTAAACTATTTTGTTTATTAACTTCGGGGGTGAAGTACATGTTTCAAATGATTACAAAATGCTTACAGACAAATACAATTGGTATGGTTAGCTAAGGAAAGTACAGTAGATATTGTGAATGGGTAGGCGTAAACTTAAGGCCATTAATCCTCGTAGTAGGACCGAGGGACAAGAGTGATAGATCTATTTGGGTGTAGCGAGCCCCATCCATGAGTCCGCCGAATGGGCCATGTGGTGACTATGTCTTACAGCCGGAAGCCCGGTACAAAGTCTGCTAGGTTTGAGTCTTCCTGCACCATGTCACGTATATTAATGTATTAGCTACACATTAATTGATCTGTTTCCTTGTTGCTTTCATACCGGGATTTCAATTACATACAAACATACTTACAAAGGTTTCAAAGGTTTATACATATACACAAACGAACACATGAACTCGCTCAACTTTTGTTGATGTTTTCAAACTACATGTATTCCAGGGAATTAGTAAATGGATCTGGCGGGCGTTGGAAGTTTTATGCTGCGATAGGAATAAAGATGTCATCCATGGTCTTTGGGTTTGGTTAGTGTGTCTTATTCCTGGATGAGACACGTCTTCCAAACCTGGTTGTAAAAACTTGAATTTGAAGTCTACGTTTTTAAACAATGTTGTTATATTTTAAACTTAATTAATGGATGACAAATCTATGGTTTTATCATATAGTTGTTGTTATGATTGAATGCAATGATATTAAGAAAGTCACACCATAATCACGCTTCCGCAAAAGTCAGGGTGTAACAGCTTGGTATAAGAGCTTCGATCATAGCGAACTAGGATTCTTTCTCGAGTCTAGACTACGATCATTTGGGCTCTCACGAAAATGTTTTCATAACATACTTTCATTGCATACACGAAACGCCCAGATCCCGGAAAAACAAACATTTTTACAAATAAAAGACGCGAAACACATTTCAAAGTTAATGTTTATAATTCAGTCTGAGAGACTGGGTAGTTCAGTCTGAGAGACTGGGTAGTTAGTCTGAGAGACTAGTTGTGACAGTTTGAGAAACTGGGGAGTTTAGTCTGAGAGACTGGGTGCTTCAGTCTGAGAGACTGGGTGCTTCAGTCTGAGAGACTGGGTGTTTTTAGTCTGAGGGACTAGGCGGTACAGTCTGAGAGGCTGGGTGTTTCAGTCTGATAGAATGGGCAGTTCAGTCTGGGAGACTGGTTAGTTTAGTCTGGGAGACTGGTTAGTTTAGTCTGGGAGACTGGTTGGTTTAGTCTGGGAGACTAGGTGGGGTTAGTCTGGGAGACTAGGAAGGATAGAAGGTTTCATGAAGAATAATGCGAATACACGATTACATGATGAATTGTCTTTGCTTGCAATACACTAAGTGTTGGTAATTACTATGGATATACATGCTATGATCATTATGTACCGGCACACATGTCACCTTCGTCAGAGAGTGAATTGTCAGACGTTGATGACCCTATGGCCACCGCCACAAATAATGAGATTGCACCTGCGCCGGAGATGTTCACGTCAGAAACTGAGAATGACCCTGACATGCTGACCAAGGACGAGGACGACTTCCAACTGTTCCTGCTACTAGACCTTGATGATGATTTACCCTTACTGATGTCTTCCTTGACGAGGATCCTTTGTCATTCTTGTTTCGGTCCATGACCACCTTATCATTGGTTACCCCGATGGTGAGCACATTGTGGCTCCGATCCTCGATGCCGTACCTCTTCTGGTTGTACTTTCCGAGGCTTGGCCATTCGATGATCTGTATGATGATGACGTTGAATTGTTTATTGGTGGTCCTCCTGATGACGCCCATGATGATGGAAAGTTAGACGAGAACGTTGTTGCTAATTTCACTTCTTGAGATCCCTGTTATCAAGCTATCCTCTGACTCTAGTATACACTCGATTTCAGACTCCTTTGAGTCTGTGACATCTGCAGCCTTACAGACGGCCGGATTACAGCTTTCTACTACTGACTCAGACGACGATGTCGCAGAATGTTGGAGCTTGAGCTGACACCACGTCCTCCACCCTGTCTATTGCCAGTATACTTTGATCCTCCACATTTATCATGGATCCCTTTTGCACTCTCACCTGCTGCTATTACACCTTTCCCAGGTTTCGATGCTCGTTTCTTCGCTATCAAGCAGCAGAATCAGTTACTTACTTCGATGTATATACAAGCTCGAGGAGGAGCTTGCACATGTTAGTAGTTTGCCTTTCTTCACTCCTCCACCTCAGACACCAGCATAGTTGGTTTCTGGATTATGCGGATTGCATTACATTTGGGTAAAGACACTAATGATAAGCCGAGATTGTGGAGACTTTTGAAGACCACTTCTGACTACGTAATTTTGATACACTGATATACTTATTGGAAAAGGGTAGGGTGACCCTGTGTCCCTTTTGATGTGACACATTTTGTAAGACAATGCAATTGTGGTCGGAGAATAATGAGAGCCAAATCATCATTAAACATGCGACAATACTTTGTGGCCAATAACCAATGAAAGCTCAGTCGCTATGTCTTCGTTAAGCACGTTGTTGATCTATATGGGTGTGCTATAATTATAATGCTACGTGCTTGCTTGCTATGCTCTCATTAAACATAATTCCCAAATTACTTGGTTATGCTAAGAGTATGCTATTGCTTGATTGGTTGATATGATAATCTATTATGTGTATGTACATATGACCTCTAAACAACTATATGTACTCCCTGAACAAATAAGACCTGACCTAACTGACCTTCTTCTTAGAAGATGTCAATACAAGGGAACATCGATACCAACAACCCTCCGCCAACGACAACGGCAGAACTACAAGAGCGCATCTCACAGGCCATTGCACAGTACGAGCCCCTTCGCTCCGAACGCAGCGGAGGTACCCCAGGAAATAATCCACCCAACGGTAATGTTTAGTCACTTAAAGACGCATTACCAAACGTTCGGATATTTCCAAGAGTGCTTTACTAATGCCATATTTGAATGATGTCGCAGGCTGCACCTACAAGCAGTTCTTGAGCTACAAACCTCGAGACTTCTACGACACTGGGGGTGCCTTAGCCTTCGTGCGCTGGGTTGAGAAGATGAATTCTGTTTTACGGTTGAGCAAATGTGCCCCAGAACATCAGGTTACGTACATAGCTGGACTATTTCTAGATGGGGCCCTGTCATGGTGGAACCTTCATGTTCAGACAATGGGCGAGACTGCTGCGTATGCTTTGACGTGGGACGAACTGAAAGAACTGATGCGTAAAAGATATTGCTCTAGGGCAGAAGTCCAGAAGTTGGAGACTGAACTGTGGAACTTGAAAATGGAAGGTCCAAAGATAACTGAGTATGTGCAGATATTTCACGATTTATCACAAGTTGCTTCGCGTTTGGTGGAACCAGAATCTAGGAAGATCGAACGCTTCATTGGGGGATTGGCACCTCAGATTCTAAGCCTGGTGACAACATCTAAACCTCCAACGATCACCGATGCTATCGACATAACTGTGGCGCTCACTGAAGAAGCGGTTAGACTAGGAAAATTTTCCACTCCGGAAGAGAAAAAGGAG
This sequence comes from Helianthus tuberosus, assembly GCA_030545235.1. NCBI lineage: Eukaryota > Viridiplantae > Streptophyta > Magnoliopsida > Asterales > Asteraceae > Helianthus > Helianthus tuberosus. The sequence continues at coordinate 39,327 of JARYGA010049073.1, read as the reverse complement.
ACACCAGTAGAGCCATCTGGAGATAACAAGAGAAAATTTGAAAACATCAAGAAGGGTACTCGGGCGAATAGCAAGAACAGGGCTAAAAAGGGGAAATAGTACATCGGTATCCTACCTAAGTGTGACAATTGTCGACGTTATCATATCGGTCGATGCAGATATGGAAAATGTGAAAATTGTGGCAAAGTGGGGCATCTCAAGGAGACTTGTAGGCAAGGTACTGAACGTGGAAATGGAGACCAAGATGGTAGCGAGAATCACGAAGGGAACAACGACAACAACGACTATCAAGGTAGGAAGGGTGACAAACGAAAACGTGCTCAAAGTTGTTTTAACTGTGGAAGCAAAAAGCATTTCAGAAAATATTGCCCTAAAAACAAGGATGAAAGCTCAACACCGTAGCTAGGGAGACACACCAGGAATCCAAGCGTGGATATCGGTACGTCCCATATTAGCCAACATTATGCATCTGTGCTGCTAGATACGGTTGCAAATTTTAGCTTCGCATCTCTAGAGTTTGAGAGTATACTTGGTTTAGTAGCAAGTAAGTTAGATAACCCGCACTCGGTAAAACTAGCTAATGGGAAGCTTTGAGATTGTAATTGGGATGGATTGGTTGTCGAGCGATCGAGCGGAGATTGATATCCGTATCCCGATGGCGAACGAAGAAACGATCGTGACTCATGAAGCAGGATACGCCTCTACAAATTACTAATTGCTTGAAGGCATGAAAGTTGTTGCGTAGAGGATGTGTTGTTTTCTTGGCTCATGTCGTGGACAAGGGAGCCGAAGAACCAAAACTCGAAGATACCCCTGTGATAAGGGAATATCCTGAAGTCTTCCCCGAAGACTTGCCAGAATTATCTCCTCAACGACAAGTCGAATTTCTCATCGATTTGATTCCAGGCGCCGTGCCTGCAGTCAATGCACCTTAGCGACTTACACCTTCGGAGATACAAGGATTGTCAATGTAGCTTCAGTAGTTGATGGAGAAGGAAGTTAACAGACCAAGTTTCCCGTTTTGGGTAACCCCAGTTCTGCTCGTCAAGAAGAAGGACGATGATTTTCAAATGAGCATCAACTACCAGGAGCCGAACGAGCTAACCAACAAGAGTCGGTAACTCTTGGTGAGGATTAACGAATTATTTATTTAACTAACTGTGAGGATTCAACTACTATTACATGACTGATCGATGATCGAATGTCATTAGCTGTGAATTCAGGAAGAAAGTATACTGGGGAAATTGTGGGACAATAACTTGTTTTAAACGTGCACAAAAATTTTTGTTTCCTACACGATGCACAAAACAATTTTACACTGAATACGAAACTCTGAGGATCTAGAAAACATGTACTTAGGATCTTTGGGAACCCAGGTCCAAACTCGTAAAGGTTGTTACATAGGAACCACATCTGTTTACTCAAGCAAACACCATTATCCTGACATATATGCTATTTCAGTTAACAAAACAGAAAGTACTTAAGTTTCTTTTGATGAAATCTTCGCTTTTGCTTCTAGCGAGTAGATATTTGCATCTCTACTCCCCTTAATGGTAGTTGCATCGCGTTAATTTTCTTCGCTGAGAGCGAACACACATTTGCTTCGAATACTTGGTCATTTCTTCATTTTAGCAGATACTCATTGCTTCATTACTTGGAACCTTATATGTTATGCATGCACCTTTTGCTACGCATGCGGTTTCATTTCGAATAAACGCTTCATTGAATTTCAAATATTATTTTGCTAAAGCTAACTATTGGTTTATGATTCGAATAACCTACGTTATTGTAATTGTTGGCTCTTTTGCTACCAAGTCAACACACTTTCTTGAAACTTCTTTTATTTCAAGTTACATTCATGGTTTATCTTTGTAACCATGCCGAGATTCCCTTGTTGATACATACGTTTATTGTCGGGTTACGCTGAAACCAAGTTCAATTGCTTGAACTGATCCATTTCGCATATTCAATTGAAGACGCCATATGATGTATTGAGAGCATCATATTGAAATATTTTTGCAAGGAGTCCTTCGTTTCGAGTCGTAGTAGACTTGGTTGGTCTACGACTCCACTAAATCATTTGTTGGTTTCGATACCTTACAGTGATACTTTCACAAAATTGAAGCTTGCGCCGATTTGGGTACTCACTTCATACACGGATTTAATTGTTTATTCATTAGCTTGCTCTAAAATCCGTCTTGTTTATCACGATTACAGCGGTCTCAACACAGTTGTGTGTTAAGGCGATGGTACATAGATTCATTTCATAGCACTGTGTACCTCCTAACGATTCTTTCGTTACAAATTGAATACCTTGCAGTGTTTATTGTTTTCCATCTTCAATCAGAAACAGTAGTACCTTGATGTTCCGTGTTCAATTGAAAACTCTATGACATTATGTAAATCAAATCTTCAGATTGTCTCAGTACACTTTCATTTGATTTAAAACACGGCGAACTTGTTCAGTCACCACTATTATTGAATTATGTCATTACGACACCTTGTGGTGTCGATATGAACTTGTAGCTTTTGCTAATCATGGTCAACCGTCTCACACGAAACTACACATACTTTTGTTTGGCTTATCATTTAAACATTCCTAATGCAACTACGAATTAAGACAATGATACACCAGATTCGCTTGTATTTCATTCGATGTATTTTCGCAATTCAAGAATGTCAACACACTAATCCTTACCATTTATTTATTCGAAAGTTGACAGATCATTTTCATATTCAAGTTGTTGATTTTGAGTTCATATAGCGGATGCTATGGTTTGTGAAAACTCGTTTGCATATTGTGACTGATTGTTTGAGAATCCTATTGGTCAAAACTCCTCTTTTGTGGAATCCCTGTTAACTGGATTACACTAGACTATACGTCAATACTTCTTGTATCTTTGACAACAAATCCTGAAACACATACTTTTTAACTGCTGGATTCCGATTATTGTAATATGCTCCTGGAATCACCTGATGTGAATAAAATTTGATTTGGTTTTGTGGTTATCTACCTCAATATTATCCATATACATACACGCATAATGTAACCTTAAGGAGATAAGGTAGTACAAATTTCGAGGACGAAATTTTCTTAACAGGGGGAGAATGTGACAACTGCCAAATTTGCATGCATCCGTACAATTAATTAGACAATAATTAATGAGTAATGACTGTGCTGGTTTACTATTAATGACTTGAACTGCTATCTGATTACTGCATTATACTTACATGTGCATCACATATTGCATACTGTTGGTGCATACGTCTGTCGACTTCGTCTTGTATCAAGTCTTGTATTAAGAATGTTGGATCAGGGCACGTAGTTCGAGAAATTAGGGTTTAGAGGTAATTTCGCATGAAGAATGTAATTTCGCTTGAAATCATCAAGACATTTCAAACGAAATCACTGATTCCACTTGAAAGTGATTTCGTTTGGACGTGTTCAAGCGGAATTAGCTTCACTATAAATACCCTTCATGCGAAATCATTTGTAACTTTTGTAATTCCGGTACCGAAGTGCTGCCGACGTGTCTACTGATCTGGAATCTTGTTATATCAATAAAACAAGACAATTAAGTGTGAAACAAGCTGTTTTCCTAGTCAATTCATCTGTTTCCGCCTCTTGAATTGATAAGAACTCTTCTGATTGACTCGTTTGGGTCACAAAACGATCCTACAAGTGGTATCAGAGCTCAGGTTGAAGAGTTCTTGCCAAAATAGCCATAAATTCTGATTTCTACATCTTCTTTTCAAAATTGAACAAGTTTTTACGGTCAAAATGACTTGATTTTCACATATTGTGTGCAAAACAGTGTTTTAACAAACCCTTGAAAGAATCAGACCTGAATTCAGATTAAAAGTGACAAAAATGGGCCAAACAGTTAATTCCGTTTGAACGGACACCTGATTTCGTTTGAAAAGCTTTGGTAATTTCACACGAAATTACTTATTCCATTTGAAAACATCTAATTTCGTTTGAAAAGTTGAGGTAATTTCACACGAAATTACTGATTTCGTTTGAATCACATCTAATCTTGTTTGAAAGAGGTATTCCATGTGAAGAGGTAATCTTGTTTGAAGAGATATTCCGTGTGAAGAGGTAATCTCGTTTGAAAAGAAGGTGATTCCGTTTGAAATTACTATTTCGTTTGAAAGTGTCAGTTTGGTGAAAAGGTTTATCGAATCATGGAAGAGGAATTCTATAACACGTTTGCTACAGCCCCGACTACTCCAGCTACCATTGCTCAGAGCATAAACATGGAAAACGAAACTGGAACTTTAGAAAAACCCCCGAAACTCATGGGAATTGAAGAGTATTACGGTTGGAAAGATCGGTTTGAGAACTGGGTTCAAGCTAATCATTTGAGATCATGGGAGTGTATTGAGAAAAAGTATGTCAAACCGCGTACAGATTTGGGAGTTATCAAAACAATTTCTGAATTTACAGACAAAGAACGAGACATGTATAAAGCTGAAAAGATGATGATCAGTCTGTTACAGCAAGCTATTAAAGAAGACATCTTCATTTTGCTTCAGCACGACAATACTTCGCGATCAATCTGGGATGCTCTTAAAACTAAATTTGAGGGTAGTGAGAAGATGATCAGGAGCAAGAAAGCATTACTTAAGAAAGAATTTGACTTGTTTTCAAGTTTGCCGGGTGAATCCTCAAAGAAACAGATTGAAAGATATTGCCATTTAGTGAGAACTATGTCTTTGTTTGAAATTGTCAAAGATCAAGAAGAATGGGTCGACAAGTTAGCTGATGCATTACCTCAGAAAGAATGGGGTACGTATTTGATGATTTTGAAAAACACGGGAGAATATGACAAGTTGACTATTTCACAGTTCATTGAAAAGATTGAGGGTCAAGATCTGGAACAACAGAAGATTGCAAGAATGAACAATCCGAGTGGTCAACAAGATGTCAAAATGTATTACAAAGGAAGTGTTCAAGAGGTTGAATTAAGTCCAAAAGTTCAAACTGCTTTTAGTGCTGAAAATTCATCTGGATCAGTCAATCAAAGTCCAAGCAGCAGCAATGGTTTTTCTTCATATCCGAATATTAATCCAAAGAGTTCTACATCAGGTCATCAGTTTCAAAACTCAAACAGCAGTAATGGTCAAGTGTTGAATTTCAATATAGCATTGCATCTTCAGAATGGTCAAAATTTTTCTGAAGATATTGCCAAAAGTCACATGTCGTTACTTGTTACAGTATTAGAGTCTTATGAGGGATTGATTGCAGGGAGAATCGGGAATCCTATGCTGACAAAAGAGGATTACGATCAGATAGATGCAGAAGAAATGGAATTAATGGATATTAAATGGTGTTTAGCTAGTGTGTTGAGGAGAGCTGAAAAGTTCAAGATAATTACAGGAAGAGATGATTTTAGAGACGCAAATGTTTCTACTTTGGGTTTTGATAAATCTAAAGTTATTTGTTTTCGATGCAGGGAGAAAGGTCATTTCAAGAGAGAATGTAAAAATCGAGAAGCAAGCTGATCAATCTTACAAACAAAAGGAACCACAAACTGCTCATGCCAAAATGATTGTAGAAGCAAATAAGAAAGCATATTATGGTATAATCGATCAAGATGATGAGAAAATGGCTGAAGGTTTCAGTTGGGACAAATATATTCCACCTGATTCCAAAGTGGCTCTTACTGCACAAATCATCCAAGAGCCAGTGTTTGATCAATCATCATCTGATGACAGTGATGATGAGGAAGAAATACATATTAATATTGCAAAAACTCATTTATCTCCTCAAAGTTTTCAATTTTATTTTGCAGATAAAGTGGAGAGGCTAAAGGAGAAACGTACAGCAAAGAATAAGAAACAAGTAAAAAGCAAGAGTGTTGCACAGGAAGAGAAGTCTGAACATAGTGAAGAAGTTGATTCTGCTGTAAAAGTAGTTGAAGTTGTTGAGAAAGTAGTTGAAGTTGAGAAAGTAGTTGAAGTTGAGAAAGTAGTTGAAGTTGAGAAAGTGGTTGAAGTTGAAAAGATTGTTGAAGTAACAAAACCATGTCAAAAATGTTTGGAATCTTGCAAGCAGTGTGCAGAGAAAGATGAGAAGATGAATGAGTTTGAGAAAATGAAAGAGAATTTGTTGTTTAATCTCAACTACGTGAAAGAATCATATGATGTATTGAATAGGACGGTAACTGGTCTACAAAAGACAAATTCTGAAAGAGAAGATGCATTGACAATGATGAATGCAGTGATGATGTCAAAGCAGAAAGCCATTAATTTTTACATTGAAGAAAGTGCAAAGTGGAAGCAAGAGTTGGAGACAGAAAGGATTGAAAACGAAAGAATTAGACGTTTACTACAAAGTTATTCTAGTTCTGACTAATTGATAGAATTTATCCAACTGTTGCAGGTTTTGAAGCATTTCAAGACAAGAAGCCTGAAGAAAAGGATACTGGTAAGAAACAAAGTGCAAATTATAATAAGTGTCCGCCTCCGATCTGGGAAGGTTATTCTCCTAGAAAACCAAATGAGGAGCAAGTCAAAAAGGGTGTCAATATAAAGTTAAAGTCCGAAACAACTGATGAGTTACCAGAAAGTATTGACGTCACATTCACATCATCTGACACTGATCATGAGTCAGAGTTAATAAAAAAGTGGTTGATCAGGTATTGGATAAAGATGAGGAGTCGGAGTCAAAATCTGAGTCAGAAAGTTCGAGTTCGTCGGTCAACAATTCAAAGTCGTCGGTTAAACGGGTTTACAATAAAGAATTCTTGTTATCAAAATCTAATTTGAATGACGAACCAATCAAAGTGGCATATAATTTGATTGATTCAGACAAATTATATTCTGATGAAGAATTTCCAATAAGAAGTGTTCAAAATGAAAAGATCAAAAAGTTTTTCAAACTAACAGAAATTAATATTTCTGAAATAAATGATGTAAATCTTAATGAAAAACCTAAAAAGTACACTTCAAGAGTTCAACAACGTTTAAATAAGAAAAAGGGTTACAGTTCTGGTTCTGGTTTTCAAAAGAAACCAAACCATAACGGTAATTTCAAAAAGAAAGGTCTTGGATTTATTTCATCTGAAAATTATAAAAATGAGAAAACTTCTAAAACAAATACAAAATTTGTTCCAGGGACAAGCTGTGGAGAGGAATCAAAGAGTTTTTTCTGGAAACAATCAAACAGAGAATTCCTTGCCAAGAAGCAAGAGAGAATGAAGAATGGAGATTTTCAAAGAAAGGAAACAAGAACCTGTTACAGATGTCAAGAAGTTGGACACATTGCTTGGAACTGTCCTAAGGCAACCAACATCAAACAGGAAGTTGTTTCTAAACTTAAAGAAAAAATTATTGATACAAATGAACCACCAATTGAAAAATTCAAAATGTTTAAAAACTCAACATATGAAGCTGGTGAATGTTCAAAGAAAAGATTTTACAAAAGAAGGGTGAATTCTGACAACCAAATGTGGGTTGTTAAGAAATCTGAGATGAAATCTGGCGATGAATCTGATTTCACAAAATCAGAGGAGCCACAGGTTGAGGTAAAAGATGAGAAATCAGTTCCTCCAATGGATGATGAGAACTTTCCACCATTGAGGACTGGAAATTTCAAACAAAAGGTTGGTAAAGTTGAAATCTCAAATCAATTCTATTATGAGAAGAAAGAATTTGATGTTGAGAAAGCATTCAATGGGAATGTTAATTTTTTTTTTTGGGAAAATGGTTGATGGAAAGGTCAAAGGGGTAAAAGATTTTTATGCAACAAAAAAGGCAACTTATTACCCGACTAAAGATGATTTGGTTACACCTAAAGCAGGTCAGGCTTGGGTGTCTGTGTTCTTTACTTAAAAATTCTGACTTGCCGGAGCTCCCAGGTTGGTAAGAGTGGAGCAGGAATCGGCATTTTTCTTGAGAAATTCACTTCGGTGATATTTCGACTTACAAGTGGTAAATCAGGGACATTAAGTTGAACTTGATTTTCTACATGTGATATTTGTTAATTGATCTAAAAATTGTTAAATATTTCAAATGGTTTGAAAAACAAGGTGATGAATTAATCCCCTAACCTGCAAGAGGTTTTATAAATTCAACAAAACTAATTTTCCGGAAAAACCATTTTGATTAAAACAAACTTAAGTGTTTTGAAATCACTATGGGAAAATGGTTTGTTGTAAGGGGGAGTTCTGATTGTTTATGCCAAGTGGATGGCGATTTGAAGCGATTTGATAGCAGTTGTCTTTTTATTTGTACAGTTTGTTTTCAAATTTCTTTTAAGTGATTTTGAATTTTAGGGGGAGTAAGAATTTTCAGAAAATCCAAAAACATTTGAAAAAATAAAAAACATGATAAAATTCAATATGAGTTTTGTTGTTAAAAAGAGGAAATGATAGTACATCAGTGGACGATCACAACATACTAAAGAATTGGAAAGTCAAATGTGATAAACGGTCTCACTGATGATGTGCCAGTAGGTTTTTATACATTTAGTAGATTGCGACGAGATATAAACCTAAATTTCAAACTTACTTATATCGTGGGGAACATCTCTTGGATATATGGGTAACCCCCGAAATCTTGTTTGAAAGGTTCCTCTTTCTGAGATACTAGGTCTTTATGCTTAGTGATATCTGGGGTATTATCCCGGGACTTATGATTTTGCGGAAGCAATGGCCTAGTCCCCGGAGAATACTTTACATTTGCTTGAAATATAGCCCACCCCCAGCATAAAAATTAATGAAACATTGCAAAATGCTAATCATGTGCTGTTGAAGAAAAGATTCTCTAAAGGGAACCCACCAAAAGTCGAAGCCGTCATCTCTCTGCTGAACGGAAGTTCTGACCTGAGCTCTCACGGTCCTCGCATTTAACCCTTTACAGATATCATCTAGGTATACTCACCTGTAAGACTGAATATTGGGATCTGGATACGGGAGTATATTCTGAGGTGGGACACGCGAATAAGTTTAAGTGCTTAAAACATTAATCTCATATCTCGAATCAGTTGAACTTTGTGTGAAAATTTAAGTGGATCAATATACTGACAATCTAAGTGAATCGTTTAGAACTTAAAATACTTAAAGCTTAACGGTGTTGGTGATTTGTCTCAAAAACTGATATGATCCTCTTACACAAACTCACAAAAATATAGTTTGTCAATTTTTTTTGCATTTCTTTAAATATCAAAAATCCAAAAAGATTTGAGTGTGTTTTAGCATAAATTTTTGAAAATTCAAAAAGATTTTAGACAATTGATGTTGAAGAGCTGATTTTCAAAATTCCAAGTGCTAAACATGATGAACATGTTTGGGAGCTTTTAAATGTTAAATCATTCCAAGTGCTAAATTGATGTCCAAGAGCTGAATTTTCAAAATTCCAAGTGCTAAATTGATGTCCAAGAGCTGAATTTTTTTTTACAAGTGGTCATCAGAAGCTTTTAAATGTTAAATCATTTTATACTTGAAAATGTTATTGTTTTTGTGTCAACAATTGGTTAACAGAGAATAAATTTGTAAATTGTTAAATTTGTGAAATTTATTTCTGGGTTAAGATTGTGCAGGTAAGCCAGGATGCAATTCTAGAACCTGTGAGAGCCAGACTGTGATCCCAAGCATACTTTAAGGGGGAATCTGATGATGCAGAGCTTAAGGAATCAAGAGATCTGATCAAGAGAAGATATAGCCAGGTCGAGATCCTGAAAATGAAGAGAAGACTGAGGATGCTTTCACTGTTAGATACTGAGAAAAGAAGCCCAAAGACTGAAGATTGTGAAGACTCGACACTTAAGACTCGTCAACATCCGAGGGGGAGTCTGTTGGTGCATACGTCTGTCGACTTCGTCTTGTATCAAGTCTTGTATTAAGAATGTTGGATCAGGGCACGTAGTTCGAGAAATTAGGGTTTAGAGGTAATTTCGCATGAAGAATGTAAGTTACACACATAATATTATGGAACCAAACGATAGAATGTAACTTACAAATATTCTGGAAAATACATTTATGAGTATATTTTTGGTAAATATTATTTTAGATACAAAAGAAATGAAAATATGATTTTTATTATTATTACAAAGTATATCATATTTTCGACAAGGAGAAAATACATTATTTTTTTGAGAAGTAAAAATATATTTTCCTAGAGTTTTTAGAAGATGTATGATTTTTGGGAAAAATATACGTTTTCTTGGATAAACTTGAAATACATTTGGGATAAAATAAGTTTATATATATTTTCTAAGTAAGACTTGAAAATATATTGTTTTGGAAATGTATATCGGATATTTATTAAGAAAATACGTACACACCGGAATACGGCGCCAATACATGGCAAGATATACAAATACAAGAATACGGATAAACATGTATGAGATACATACATCCTTGGGAAGGAAATACGAATACAAATACTTGAGAAGTATTGTTACAAAATATTGTTTCACAATTATTCCAAAATTAAATATAATTTAAAGTTAAAATATTTATTATTTTAACAAGTAATTATAACTTAGAATAATATCAGAAGCGTAAAAGAAACGTAACTCAAAACGTAAATACTAAGACAAGGCACGACCCGCTCGTCTAACGGACCGTAGTACGCATGTAGGTAGTCTGCGTTCTAAAGGAAGCTTTGAGTTACATCGGATACAAGGAACGCAAAACTGTGAGCTCATGTCCCCCTTTTCTTTAAACTGTTTTGTTTATTAACTTTGGGGGTGAAGTACATGTTTCAAATGATTACAAAATGCTTACAGACAAATACAATTGGTATGGTTAGCTAAGGAAAGTACAGTAGATCATGTGAATGGGTAGGCGCAAACTTAAGGCCATTAATCCTCATAGTAGGACCGAGGGACAGGAGTGATAGATCTATTTGGGTGTAGCGAGCCCCATCCATGAGTCCGCCGAATGGGCCATGTGGTGACTATGTCTTACAGCCGGAAGCCCGGTACAAAGTCTGCTAGGTTTGAGTCTTCATGCGCCATGTCACGTATATTAATGTATTAGCTACACATTAATTGATCTGTTTTCTTGTTGCTTTCATACCTGGATTTCAATTACATACAAACATACTTACAAAGGTTTATACATATACACAAACGAACACATGAACTCGCTCAACTTTTGTTGTTGTTTTCAAACTACATGTATTTCAGGGAATTAGTAAATGGATTTGGCGGGTGTTGGAAGTTTTATTGTCACACCCCGACCGCCTAAAACAACAAATCTCGGCGGAATTGTCGGAGAGTGTTGTAACAGGATCATTGTTTCAAAACACACGGAAATTTGAAGTTTCGTTTTATTAAACATTAAATATTTACATCGTCTAGAAATCTAAATAAACAAGTTTATTAAGTTACTAGGCCTCGTCCAGTCCTATGTGAGTATGCACCCTAGCAATCAACATCATTCAACAACACTTGAAACATATGTGAAAACAAAGTCAGCAAAGAAATGCTGGCGAGTACATAGGTTTTATGAGAGTGTCAGATTCATGGTTCGTTTATACGTTGGAATAAATTGTGCAACTTCGTTAATTGTCATTAGAAAACCTTGTTTTATAAAATGTTTGTATCGTAAAATGAATAACCAAATCAAAATAGTTTGGTTATAATTTATAAACCTCGAAGCCATGAATCTTAACCCAAAACATTTGTTTTCGTAAACCAAATCGTAAATCATTCTCGTAATAAGGCTTGCATAGTTTATATCGTTTCGAAAACCTCGTTTGTGTGACATCGCTTCCAATTGTTTACCCAAGTGAACTAAATAACGCTCCGGTATGTAATATGATGAAAACATATATATATATATATATAGGAAGTACCAGCGGCGTATCCACCATGCCTTCATCACATCACCCCCGTCCCGTTATCTAAACACTAACCGAAGACCAATCGTTTACCCAAATCGTTTAATTCGTTAAACATCGCTTTAGTCGTTTAAATCATTCTCGTTTTAGATTGTGAGACTACTTTTGGTCGTCTCGCTAATAACATTCAAACCTGTGTGACTCGTCTATTGTTCAACTCGTTTTCGCATTAACAAACCTCCAAAGGGTATGTTAACAATCATCAGATTCGGTCGTTACCCACCTAACCCACACATAACCATGGGTCCGGTCTGATAACGGGATTTGTCGGATCCTATGGTACCATAACCTAATACTGGTCGGTTTGGCCGAAATTAATGAATGTCATTCGTTATGTAATTACAACCAAAAAGCTTGTTCACATTATCGAAATCGTTATTAGTTTAGTATAAACCATCTCAATCGTTTTGAAACCGTCGTTAGAATATCGAAATCATTTTGATACATATGAATCACCCCAAAACAATCGAAAATAGTAAAAAGAGGGGATCTATGTACTCACCTTCGGGTGCGTTTTTAAATGTTAACACAATCCCTCAAATTTTTTATCCGCCCTAAATTAAATAAGAATGATTTTAATAATATAAAAGCCACACTTTGGCATGCAATTACTACTTATGTCATTTCTGTTTTAATATATATGAAACTGGACTGTTTTCGGACATTTAAATAAAATAGTTAACTTATTCCAAAAATTCCCAAATTTTTACGGAATGTCTTAAACGATCCAAATATTATTGTGTAAAAATATAGGGGTTTAGTTCATTACCAATATTTTATAAAAATTCATTTTCCGGACTGAAATCAGATTTAATATTTTCTGATTGCAGTTTACGAAATAATTCATTAAAAATTCATCGTGAGTCCGATTTACGATATTCTAGTGAGAGAATTACAAATACAACAGTGACCAACTACAGTATAAATTTCATGATCTAACCCTACACAGAATTCAAGTTATGACTGAAAACAGGACGCATATTTTCAGCAGAAAAATGCAACTCCAGCTGCTGTTACGAAAAGATGCTTTAAAAAATAGTAAACGGTGTCCAAAAATTATGATTCAGGTGTCATTAGAACCGTATTTTATAATAACACATTATAGACTTAAGAAAATCAAGTTTTTGTTAAGTTACGTTGCGGTTACAGCCAGTTAAAGGTGGCTGGAAATGCAAATCAGCAAGCTGTTTTCAGTCTTTTAACATTATGAAGTGTGTTCGATTGATTCCGTTAACATGTTTAGCGATCACAATAATACTTACAGCAGATTATCACTTATATATGTCAGATTTATCATGCATTAACATATTTCATCATCATTTTTAACACTACTTTACCATATGTTAGATGATGTTCAAGACTTGTTTAAATCTTTTAGACTTTCTATCTTTTTGATCTTTAAACATCATTAACCACACAACAATCATGTAAAATGCAAGGATCTAAGTGCTTACCACTAGCACAAGGCTAGGGGAGTTCGAGTGTAGAAAAGTGGTGGATAAAAGAAAACGAGAGCGGTCCTTCAACTTCCGAACGCACCAAGCTTCGTTGTTCGGTCTCTAGCACCTTTGGATGTATGGAAAGTGACTAGAAAGTGGCTTGATGGTGGTGTTATGGTGGTTGTGGCTGGCTGCCGAACTCAAGAAGGAGAGAAGAGAGAGTTGTTTGTTGTAGGATGAAGATGATAATGAAGTATGTCTAGAGGATTTTATAAACAAACCTCCAACACTCTATTGACCCTTGGTTCCTATGCCTCCTAAAGTACTAGACAACATCTAATAAAAAAATTAAAGAAAATCAAGTGGGGATCCATGTTCATAACCGGTTATGGGGGAAAGGGTTGGTTTATTTGGGATGTAAGTCTTAGTTGGTGAATTAGTTGGAAACCATGTGTTAATTTAGTGTCTTATGTGTTATTAAAAATATAAAGTGTGTTGGGGTGTTCGGGGACCATAACTAGCCCATAAATAATAAAATAATGTGTGTGGCAAAATTTTAGTGCCCCGGGTAAAGTCCGGTTGTTCGGTTGGGTATTGTTCCGTTAAAGCGTTTAATTAGGTACCGGGTATTATATCTAGCGTTTGAATCCCGGTTTATGGCGTTCCAATTTATTTTTATTAATCCATAAAAATAAACTCGCCAAAATATTACTGAAATAAATTTCAGTTGCCAAGACTGGCTACGTTGTCTGTGTTTCGCAGAAAAAGCACTGTGTCGCGCAGAAACACACGGTACGCGCTTAAACTTGCAAAATAACATTTTTAAGCGTTTTAATTTATTTTTCAACACGAACCTGATTAAAATAAGATTTTAATCATAACAGAATAATTGTGGGATTTAAATATTATCCGGGCGGTCACCAACGTTCGTTTCGCAGTTTGTCGTAATTAGTTCTTTAGTTCAAATAAACATATTTTCGCCATACCGAATCCTTTGAAACTTATTTCTAAGTTATATAGAGGATATTTAGGGTATGTCAGGCTTACGTCATAGTTCCGGAGTGTACGTCGCGTTAAACTGATTGCGTTTAAGCACCAGTTTGCGTATAACCTTCCAGAAAGTGATTTAAAGCTTGAAGTCGGAATCGAATCAAATTGTAAAATTAATAAACACAATTGCACATATAATAACACCAAAACACATATAATAACACCAAAGCACATTGTTTTATTGATAACTGACATTGTTTTTCATTATACGGTGCTTACAGAACACAGTTGTCACAGTCTCCCCTACTTTAGGAAATTTCGTCCCGAAATTTTATTTAGAGGAAGCTTGTGAAAGCTTGAAACGTGAAGTCGAAAAGATAAAACAACACCGGTTAGAGTTCCGAACTTCTAGTAACTTAAATAACATTATGCTTGCAAGGTAAGATGGACACTTATATATAAGTATATGAAGCGTCATTGGTGCGTCCACCGTACCTCCATTACATTGTTCATGTTTCGTTATTGTTGTCACTATTGGTTCTTACACATGATAAATCTTACTGTGGTTTCCGTGCACTGAATTTTTATAATTATGTACGCGTCCATAATTACGTAATTCCTTGCATAGTCCACACAGTGCATTTAATAATGTGTAGGGGAAAAACCAAATGAATGAACCTGTGATGAGTGTGACTGGACCACCATAGGGTCCTTTTAGCTGTATCATCACATGCCACTCTTAACCAGATTCTGAATCAATCTTTAACTAGACCACTCAAGGGTCTATTTTCGAATCATGGAATGGTACTATATAATCCAAGGGTCTTAACTACCACGTAGAAGCCCATTAAGGATTTAAGATAGTACCTTTTGAATATCCTATTATGAATCCCTCATATGAGGATATGGAAGATTCTATGAGGATTTGGATAACGAAAATCGGATCACATAATAAAAGAGAACACCTAAACACATAATCGCATTAATCGTTTAACTTGACCTTTAATTTGTTATCTTTGGACACGGGTATTTAAAGCATACCAGGAATCCAATCCGTGGATTTCATTTGGCACTTTAAATATTATCAAGAATCTAACTATGAAGATAGGAAGATCATAATAGGAATTTGGTTTGTCCCTATTGAATTGTAATGTACATATTAAGGTATACAAGGAATCCAATCAGGGCTCCGATTTGAAATTCCATGGGCTTGCGTCCCAAATCTGCATAACTCTTTTGACGGCTTCTAGCGGTCACAAGATTATCGCGGATTTTCTTGATTTTGTCTGTTGTTTCCAGAATGAGCCCAGGTCCAGTAAGCTGAGCTTCACCGTTCTCATTCCAACAGACAGGTGAACGACATTTTCGACCGTAGAGAGCTTCGAATGGTGCCATCTTAATGCTAGTATGATAACTATTATTGTATGAGAACTCGATCATTGGCAGATGAGAATCCCAATTACCACCAAAGTCTATCACGCATGCTCTAAGCATATCCTCCAAAGTTTGAATCGTCCTCTCGGATTGACCATCTGTTTGGGGATTATAAGCAGTGCTTAGATTCAGTTGGGTTCCCAAAGCAGATTGCATGGTCTTCCAAAAATGAGATGAAAAACAAGCATCACGATTGGAAATGATATCTAAAGGAACACCATGTCGTGATACAATCTCGACTACATAGATCTTGGCAAGCTTTTCAGCAGAGAAGTCCTCACGGATTGGTAAGAAGTGAGTTGATTTTGTCAAACGATCAACTACAACTCAAATAGCATCGTGACCTTTAGACGTACGCGGTAATTTAGTAATAAGATCCATCGCAATGTTCTCCCACTTCCAAACCGGTATCTCTGGTTGTACAAGCAAACCAGAAGGTCGTTGATGTTCGGCCTTGACTTTGAGACAAGTTAGGCACTTTGATACATACAAGGCAACATCCTTCTTCATACCAGGCCACCAATACTGAGTACGAAGATCCTTGTACATTTTATCAGCACCAGGATGGATAGAATATCGAGACTTGTGGGATTCGTCCATTACTAAGGTGCGAAGATCGTCCTGATTCGGAATCCACAAACGACTCTCAAAATAGAGTAAACCATCGTCTTTCCTTTCGAGTTTAAGCTCAAGTTGAAGTGGTAGCTCATATTTCAATAAGCCATTGATCACACAAGATTGTTGAGTTTGAAGAACACGAGATTGAATATCAGATAGAGTTCGAACATAATGAAGTTTGACTCGTTCCTTTCGACTAAGCGCATCGGCTACGACATTCGCCTTACCAGGATGGTAGCGGATCTCGCAATCATAATCGTTTAAGAGTTCAACCCAACGTTGTTGCCTCATGTTCAGCTCCTTCTGATTGAGAATATGCTGGAGACTTTTGTGGTCTGTGAAAACCACGCACTTCGTTCCATAGAGGTAGTGTCTCCAGATTTTAAGCGCAAAAACCACAGCTCCTAACTCAAGATCATGAGTCGTATAGTTCTTCTCGTGAACTTTCAACTGTCTAGACGCTTAAGCTATGACTTTACCGTGTTGCATAAGAATGCAACCAAGTCCTAGATTCGACGCGTCACAATAGACAACAAAATCATCGTTTCCCTCAGGTAGAGATAAAACAGGAGCATTACAGGGCTTCCGTTTCAGCGTTTGGAACGCTTCTTCTTGCTTAGGTCCCCACTCAAAAGGCTTATTTTTCTGAGTCACAGCAGTGAGTGGAACCGCGATCTTCGAGAAATTAGAAATAAACCGTCGATAATAACCAGCAAGACCAAGAAAAGAACGAACTTCTGTAGGTGTCGTTGGTGTATTCCAATCCTTAATCGCAACAATCTTGGATGGATCTACATGAATGCCCTGCTCATTTAAGCCAGAATTCACACTTGGAGAATTTAGCAAAAAGTTGTTCCTTCTTTAGAAGTTCCAAGTTCAAACGAAGGTGTTGCTCGTGATCGGCTCGTGACTTTGAATAAATGAGAATATCGTCGATAAACACAATAATGAACTTGTCTAAATAAGGTTTACAGACCCTATTCATTAAGTCCATGAAGATAGCTGGGGCATTCGTCAAACCAAAAGGCATGACAGTGAACTCGTAATGCCCATATCATGGAATGCAGTTTTGGGAAAATATTCTTCGAGTACACGAAGTTGATGATACCCAGATCGTAGGTCGATCTTGGAAAAGCATGCAGCACCTTGCAGCTGGTCGAAGAGATCATCAATTCTAGGTAGGGGATATCGATTCTTGATGATAAGCTTATTAAGCTCACGATAATCGATACACATTTGAAAAGGTCCATCTTTCTTTTTCACAAAGAGGACAGGAGCTCCCCAAGGCGAAAAGCTCGGACGGATGAATCCTTTATCAGACAACTCTTGAAGCTGTTTCCATAAATCTTGCATCTCCGATGGTGCAAGACGATAAGGTACTTTCGCAATCGGGTTGGCATTGGGTACAAGGTCAATATGAAACTTGACTTGACGAACTGGAGGCAAACCAGGCAGTTCATCGGGAAACACCTCCGGATAATCCCGAACAATCGGAATATCCTGAATACTCTTGCTCTTGCCCTTTCTCCTCGGTGACATGTGCCTGGAAAGCAACATATCCTTTCCGCAAATAACTTTGGGCCTTTGTACAAGACATAAGCTTCAATCCACCAGATGGTTTCTCGCCACGAACTCCCAGAACATCGCCAGACGGAAGAGGGATACGAATAATCTTATCGAAACAACCACCTCAGCATGTTGTTTGGTTAACCAATCCATCCTTAAGATAGTGTCGAAACTCCCAAGTTGCATAGGTGTGAGGTCAAAAGGAAAAAGAGGATTACTCAAATTGCCACTTCGTTTCTTAGAATGAAACGAGCACTTAGAATTTTCGAGGGAATCATGAGCGATCGTATGAACGAGAGAACTACCAATACGGTTCTTTGGTGTATGTATCGTAGGGGTATGCCATACACACATACGACTATATTTGTATATCAGAATTGCAAAATAAAGATTTATTTATAAACAAAAATCGATTGTTTCCGAGTTCAAAGGAAAACACTAGAAACATAAACATAAGATTCGGATTATTCAAAGCAGCAACTTTTTCTAATCGGCCAAATGCTCATCCATGGGTCGGATTTGCATTGACAAACTTTGGGCATTTGTTCCTGAAATGACCCATTTCGCCACAGTTGTAGCAAGTACCAGGCGGAATACGAGCTCGTGCTGGATTTGCTTGAACAGCAGTAGGATCTGCAACAGCTTTATTCTGGATCGCAAAACGGCATGTTTTGACCAAATGTCCCCATCGTCCACAGTGGGTACATTTGAAACATGGTGTTTGATCTGGATGATGGCCATTGCATTGATTGCAGAAAGGAGCAGTTCCTAAGTACGGCTTCTTGACTGGTGGTGCTGCCACCTGGCTAGTTTTTGCTTGCTTTGGTGCAACGACTACGGGATTCTTTGGAGCTTTACGCTTCTTTGACTTTTTCGGAGGCTCGGCTTCTGCTTTCTTTGATGCTTCTTGGGTGGCTTCGTTATTGAGACGAGACATGGCGACAGCTAATTCAACAGTCTTCAGAATAACTTCGCCTATTTGCTGGGCAAATTTGGCAGTTTGCTCGGACATTTGAATGTCATTGCGACGATGAGACATTCTATAGGAAGTGGAAGACATAGGAGAAAACAAGTGAAATGTTATCGGAAAACAGAACAACAACGCATAAAAGGTGCGATCATATGTTTGTTACTTAAGGAAAACAAACATGATGACGTTTAATCAAAGTAAACGGGTCACATTAATGTATCACCGAAGACATGCTCGCCTATAAGTGAACACTCACCCCAAGAGTTCCCAGGTAAGAGTGACTGGTCCGATACTGCGGATTTGTACGAACACTCTAGCCTTAGACAGAAAATTCAGGGTACAGGCATTCACTCTTCCAGTTTGCACGTGTTCACACTATTTAGACCCAAACTTTGACGAGATTTGAAAACTTAAAGGGTTCAAAACCTTACAATAAATCATCCTAGAAAAGATGATTAGTTTTCGAAGCGGATTCGAAATTTGTGTTCTTGTTGTGGTTGTCACCTAAGGATAAGTGACGGTATTGTTTTAAGATCTAAACACAAGAATCTTGTGTTAGGGTCCTAGGAAGGTTATAGACTAGGTTAAAGTATTACTAATAACCTAATTCCCTATAACCATGAGCTCTGATACCAACTTTTCTGTCACACCCCGACCGCGTAAAACAACAAATCGCTGCGTAATTGTCGAGGAGTGTTGTAACAGAATCATTGTTTCAAAACACATGGAAATTTGAAGTTTCGTTTTATTAAACATTAAATATTTACATCGTCTGGAAATCTAAATAAACAAGTTTATTAAGTTACTAGGCCTCGTCCAGTCCTATGTGAGTATGCATCCTAGCAATCAACATCATTCAACAACACCTGAAACATATGTGAAAACAAAGTCAGCAAAGAAATGCTGGCGAGTACATAGGTTTTGTGAGAGTGTCAGATTCATGGTTCGTTTATACGTTGGAATGAATTGTGCAACTTCGTTAATTGTCATTAGAAAACCTTGTTTTATAAAATGTTTGTATCGTAAAATGAATAACCAAATCAAAATAGTTTGGTTATAATTTATAAACCTCGAAGCCATGAATCTTAACCCAAAACATTTGTTTTTGTAAACCAAATCGTAAATCATTCTCGTAAAAAGGCTCGCATAGTTTATATCGTTTCGAAAACCTCGTTTGTGTGACATCGCTTCCAATTGTTTACCCAAGTGAACTAAATAACGCTTCGGTATGTAATATGATGAAAACATATATATATATATATATATATATAGGAAGTACCAGCGGCGTATCCACCATGCCTTCATCACATCACCCCCGTCCCGTTATCTAAACACTAACCGAAGACCAATCGTTTACCCAAATCGTTTAATTCGTTAAACATCGCTTTAGTCGTTTAAATCATTCTCGTTTTAGATCGTGAGACTACTTTTGGTCGTCTCGCTAATAGCATTCAAACCTGTGTGACTCGTCTATTGTTCAACTCGTTTTCGCATTAACAAACCTCCAAAGGGTAAGTTAACAATCATCAGATTCGGTTGTTACCCACCTAACCCACACATAACCATGGGTCCGGTCTGATAACGGGATTTGTCGGATCCAATGGTACCATAACCTAATACTGGTCGGTTTGGCCGAAATTAATGAATGTCATTCGTTATGTAATTACAACCAAAAAGATTGTTCACATTATCGAAATCGTTATTAGTTTAGTATAAACCATCTCAATCGTTTTGAAACCGTCGTTAGAATATCGAAATCATTTTGATACATATGAATCACCCCAAAACAATCAAAAATAGTAAAAAGAGGGGATCTATGTACTCACCTTCGAGTGCATTTTTAAATGTTAACACAATCCCTCAAATTGTTTATCCGCCCTAAATTAAATAAGAATGATTTTAATAATCAAAAACCCACACTTTGGCATGCAATTACTACTTATGTCATTTCTGTTTTAATATATATGAAACTGGACTGTTTTCGGACATTTAAATAAAATAGTTAACTTATTCCAAAAATTCCCAAATTTTTACGGAATGTCTTAAACGATCCAAATATTATTGTGTAAAAATATCGGGGTTTAGTTCATTACCAATATTTTATAAAATTTCATTTTCCGGACTGAAATCAGATTTATTATTTTCTGATTGCAGTTTACGAAATAATTCATTAAAAATTCATTGTGAGTCCGATTTACGATATTCTAGTGAGAGAATTACAAATACAACAGTGACCAACAACAGTATAAATTTCATGATCTAACCCTACACAGAATTCAAGTTATGACTGAAAACAGGACGCATATTTTCAGCAGAAAAATGCAACTCCAGCTGCTGTTACGAAAATATGCTTTAAAAATAGTAAACGGAGTCCAAAAATTATGATTCCGGTGTCATTAGAACCGTATTTTATAATAACACATTATAGACTTAAGAAAATCAAGTTTTTGTTAAGTTACGTTGCGGTTACAGCCAGTTAAAGGTGGCTGGAAATGCAAATCAGCAAGCTGTTTTCAGTCTTTTAACATTATGAAGTGTGTTCGATTGATTCCGTTAACATGTTTAGCGATCACAATAATACTTACAGCAGATTATCACTTATATATGTCAGATTTATCATGCATTAACATATTTCATCATCATTTTTAACACTACTGTTGGTGCACTACATCTGTCGACTTCGTCTTGTATCGAGTCTTAGACTAGTTAGAATAGATCAGGGCACGTAGAAAGAGAAAATGTTATAGAGTTAGTGAGATTTCGCTTGAACATCTAGATGTTGAAGAGATTTCGCTTGAAGCTACTCAAGCGAAATCAACATGTTAAGATTTCGCTTGAGATGCTGAAGCGAAACCTTAATGTCTATATATAGGAGATCAAGGTCAAGCGAAATCAGAAGTGGTTTTTGTGTAATTTTCATACCGAGGTGCTGCCGGTGTGAGAACTGATTGTAATTGCTTTCATATCAATACAAATCAGTGTTAAAGTGAAGATTTAGCTGTTTTAAAGTCAAATACTTGTTTTCCGCACCTGTATTTGATGGAATTCCTCTGAACCGACTCGTTTAGGTCGCGAACACGGTCCTTACAATTGGTATCAGAGCTCAGGAGGAGGAGTTCTGCAAAATTCAGCCGAAATCGATCAAAATCTCTTACTTCTACACCTTCTTTTAACAGTTCAGAAACTTTTCACGGTAAAAAACTGTTCAATTTCTCACGGATTGTTTAAAAGTACAAGATAACAAACCCTTGAAAGTTTCACAGCCAAATTCAACCTAAAAGTGATCAAAATTGACATTCGAATGGATTTCGCTTGAAGAACAAAGCCTTATTGGACGATTTCGCTTGAGATTTCAAGCGACACTTATCAGTTCGCTTCAAAGATTATCTGTTTTCGCTTCAAGGTCTTCGCTTCAAGGTTCTCTCTTCAAGAAGTTTCGCTTGAAATATTTCGCTTCAATTTTTTCGCTTCAGAGATTATCTAGGTTCGCTTCAAAGTTTTTCGCTTCAAAGATCAGTGTATTTCACTTCAAGGTTTTCGCTTGAGGGTTATTCAATTGACAATTTCGCTTCAAAGGTTGTTCAGTTGATCATTTCGCTTGAAGGACACAAAGTGACTATTTCGCTTGAAAGAATCTGTTATTAAAACATGGACAACGATTTTCACAATGCGTTTGCAACACCATCTAGTTCATCTTCCATTGCTCAGAACATGAATTCAGAAAACGAAACAGGGACGACTCACAAACCCCCGAAGCTTATGGGCATTGAGGAATACTATGGATGGAAAGATAGATTTGAAAACTGGGTGCAAGCAAATCATTTAAGATCATGGGAATGTATTTTGACAAAGTATACTATACCACGAACCGAAATGCAGATTGAAAAACAGCTTTCAGATCTTGGTAAAGAAGAACGGGAAATGTATCGAGCTGAAAAGATGATGATCAGTTTGCTTCAACAGGCCATCAAAGAAGACATCTTCATACTACTTCAACATGACAAAACATCAAAATCAATATGGGATGCTCTAAAAATCAAGGTTGAAGGCAGTGCGAGTATGATTAAAAGCAAGAAGGCGTTGCTTAAAAAAGAGTTTGATTTGTTCACAAGTTTGCCCGGAGAAGATACAAAGAAACTTATTGAACGATATTGTCACTTAGTGCGAACAATGTCAATGATGAACATCACAAAAGAAAATGAGGAATGGGTGGATAAACTTGCTGATGCATTACCTCAGAAAGAGTGGGGAACTTATTTGATGATACTGAAGAATACTGGAGTTTATGATAGGTTGTCAATCTCTCAGTTCATTGAAAAGATTGAAAGTCAGGATTTGGAACAGCAAAAGATTGCAAGGATGAATAATCCAAGTGGTCAACAAGATGTAAAGATGTATTACAAGGGTAGTGTTCCTACTTCAGAAGCTGAAAGAAGCCCGAAAATCCAGACTGCTTATAGTGTTGGGGATTCTACAGAAAAGACTGATCAAAATTCAAACAAAAGCAACAGTTGTTTCTCATTGTATCCAAGTGTAAATCCAAAAAGCTCATCAGAAAGTTTTCAGTCTCAAAGCACAAAGATGGGAAATGGTTGTGTGATTCAATGCAATATAGCTCTAAATCTTCCAGAAGGTCAAAGTTTTTCTGAAGACACTGCAAAAGATCATATGGCATTACTTGGTTCCGTGCTTATCTCATATGAAGGTTTAGTGGCTGGTCGGATTGGAAATCCTATGCTTACCAAAGAGGATTACGACCAGATAGATGCTGAAGAGATGGAATTAATGGATATCAAATGGTGTCTTGCAAGTGTTCTTAGACGTGCTGAAAAGTTCAAGACAATTACCGGGAGAAATGACTTTCTTGATGCTTGTGTTTCTACGTTAGGTTTTGATAAATCTAAAGTTACTTGTTTCAGATGCAGGGAAAAAGGTCATTTTAAGCGGGAGTGCAAGAACAGAGAAGTTAGTGGTGCTCGGAATCCATTTGGAAAAGATGACTACTACCGAAAAGCCATTTATCAGCAAGTTGGTCAGACACAAGACTCACAGACGGCTCATGGTAGAAAGATTGAAGATTTAAAGAAAGGATGTTTGGTAGATTTCAACTGGAGCAACTACATTTTTTCTAATAGCACAGCATGTTTAGTAGACCAAAATGATGAACGACTACCAGAAGGCTTCAGCTGGGATATGTTTGTTGATGAAAAGGGTGATTTCAAAGCTTTCATTGCCAAGATTGTTCGAGAGCCAGATTTGTTTGCTACTTGGATGAGATCTATTGGAGAGAATTTGAAAAGTGAAGATGAAAAGTCTGTGTCAACTGATGAAGAGTCAGATAGTACTGATAAAATTTCAGAGAGATCTGGAGAAATTTCAGAAAGTGCTGATGCTGAATCATTAAGTACAGATGAGAGTGTGCAGAATGATGTTACTTCAGAAAAAGAAGTTGTTTTTGATCAAACACCATCTGATTCTGGTGTATCAGATGCTGATTCTGACAAATCTGTAGAGTTTGATCAAACACCGATTGATATTAGCAGTGATGATGAGGAAGAGAAACATATTAATATTGCTAAAAATCATCTTTCTCCTGAAAGTTTTCATTTCTATTTTGCAGATCGCATGGAGAAACTGAAGGAGAAACAAGCTGCAAAAGAACAACAACAAGACGTGAAGATTGAAACTGTTGTTCAAACTGAGGAAATTAAAATTGTGGATGAAGAAAAGGTGACTGAAACTGAGAAGGTAACTGGTGAAGAAAAAGTAATTGAAGTAGTAAAGATAATCGAGATTGAAAAGATTGTTGAAGTTGAAAAGCCTTGTAAGAAGTGTTTGGAAACTTGCAAGAATTGCGAAGAAAAAGATGTGACACTATTTGATCGAGAAAGACTAATAGAAAAGTTACTATCTGACATCAGCTATGTGAAAGAATCGTATAGCGTGTTGAACAGAACAGTGACAGGTCTTCAAACAACAAACTCTGAAAGAGAAAAGGCTTTAACTATGACGAATTCTACGTTGATGACGAAGCAAAAGGCAATTAATCATTACATCGAAGAAAATGCTAATCTAAAGCAAGAGTTGGAGAAAGAAAAGATCGAAAATGAAAGGATCAGAAGGTTATTACTGAGTTATTCTTGTTCTGATTATGTTATTGATAGAGTTTATCCTACTGTTGCAGGTTTTGAAGCATTTCAGGATGAGAAGCAAAAGAATGAGACTGGTAAGAAATCGACTGTTAAATACAACAAGTGTCCGCCTCCTATCTGGGAAGGGTATTCTCCTAGAAAACCGAATGAGGAGCAAGTCAAAAAAGCAGTCAATATAAAGTTAAAATCCGAGACAACTGACGTTTTACCAGATAATATTGACATCACGTTTACCTCGTCTGATACTGATCATGAGTCTGAGTTAATAAAAAAGGTGGTAGATCAGGTGTTGGATACTGAGGAGGTGTCTGAGTCAAAGTTTGAGTCTGAGTGTTCAAGTTCGTCAGTCAACAGTTCAAAGTCGTTGGATAAACGGTCTTACAGTAAAGAATTTTTGTTATCAAAGGCAAATTTGGAAGATGAAACATTTGAAGTGGCATACACTTTAAATGATTCGGACAAATTATACTCTGACAAAGAGTTTCCAATTAGAAGTGTTCGTTTTGACATGATCAAAAAGGTTTTCAAAATGACAGAAATTAAAGATTTAAAATCTACTGAAAAACCTAAAAAATACACTTCTAGAGTTCAACAAAGATTAAACAAGAAAAAAGGAAAAAAGGATTACAATTCTGGTTTTGGTTTTCAAAAGAAAGCAAATCAAAATTGTAGTTACAAAAAGAAAGGTCTTGGTTTTATTCCATCTGACAATTATCAAAATGAAAAACATGTTAGAGATTTTAAAACAAAAATGACATATGTTGCAGGAAAAAGCTATGAAGAGGAGTCAAATAGTTTATTCTGGAGAAAATCAAATCAGGAGTTTCTTGCTGAAAGAAAAAGAACAGGAACTGGAGTTTTTCATCCAACTGGAGTTTTTCAACCAAAAGACACAAGAACTTGTTTTCAATGCCAAGTTGTTGGACACATCGCTCACAACTGTCCAAACAAAGTCAACAGAAAACAGGGAGTATCTGAAAAACTTAAAGAAAAAGTGATTGAAAAGAATGAATCACCAACTACAAACTTCAAAATTTTTGAAAATTCAAAGAATGAAGTTGGTGAAAGTTCTAAGAGGTTGTACAAAAAGAGTGCAAAAGACAATCAAAAATGGATTGTTAAAAAATCAGATGAAAAATCTGACGATGAATCTGATTTCACAAAATCAGAGGAGTCACAAGATGAGATCAAAGATTTGATGAATGATGTTGATATTAAATCACTGAGTGTGGAAGAGATTAAACAAATGGTTGGTAAAGTAGAAATCTCAGATTTTGATATTGAAAAAACATTTAATGAAATATTAAGAAAATTTTTAAG
Source organism: Helianthus tuberosus (assembly GCA_030545235.1). Classification (NCBI taxonomy): domain Eukaryota; kingdom Viridiplantae; phylum Streptophyta; class Magnoliopsida; order Asterales; family Asteraceae; genus Helianthus; species Helianthus tuberosus. The sequence goes on along the minus strand of JARYGA010049073.1, from coordinate 12,982 downwards.
AAAATGCTTGATGGGAAAGTAAAGGGGGTTAAAGATTTTTATGCAACTAAAAAAGCAACTTACAACCCTACTGCTCAGGAATTGGAAGCCACCAAGTCAAATAAGACTTGGGTGGAAGTTTGTTTCCCATGATAGTCTAAGGACTATGCCGGAGAATACTTTACATGTGCTTGAAATATAGCTCACCCTCAGCTAAAATATGATGAAACATTGAAAAATGCTAATCATGGCTGTTGAAACAAAAGATCCTCTAAAGGGGACACACCAAAAGTCGAAGCCGTCATCTCTCTGCGTATACGGGAGTATCGACCTGAGCTCTCACGGCCCTCGTACTATAATTTATTCCCCTGACAGATATCATTTGTGGTATACTCACCTGTAAGACTGAATATTGGGATCTGGATACGGGAGTATATTCAAGTAGTGGGACACACGGATAAGTTCAAGTGCTTAAAACATTAATATCGTATCTCGGATCAATTGAACTTTGTGTGAAAATTTAAGTGGATCAGTATACTGACAATCTAGGTAAATTGTTTAGAACTTAATATGAAATGATGCTTAATGGTGTTGGTGATTTGTCTTAGAAACTGATATGATCCTCTTGCACAAACTCACAAAAATAGTGTTTGTAAATATTTCTGTATTGCATTCCTTTACAATCAAAAATTACAAAAAGATTTTAGTGTGTTTTAGCATAAATTTTGAAAATATCAAAAAGATTTTCGACAACTGATATTGGAAAGCTGATTGTCAAAATTTCAAGTGCTAAACATGATGACTTGGTTGTGAGGGGGAGTGAATATTAAAATGTCAAAAGAATTGTTAAAATTCTACAATTGGTATTTTAAAACCTACATTTGGTTCATCATTGGTTTGTGATATGAGAGGGAGTTATATGATTATATCAGATTGTTGGTGAATTTAAATTGTTAAATTTAGAAAATTTATTTCTGGGTTAAGATTGTTACAGGTGAGCCAGATTAAATCATTCAAAGCCTTCGAAAGTCAGACTCTGATCTTGAATCTAAAGTTTGCTAGCTGCTGATGCTAATGAACTTAAGGAATCAAGAGATCTGATCAAGAGAATTAAATGAGATCCAGGCAATGATCTTGTAGACAATATTTGAGTCAGGCATCGATCCTAAAGAAGATGTTGCTGAAGAACAAATGAATGCCAGCAAATCGTGAGGGGGAGTCTGAAGATTTATGAAGAAGAAGATAGAGAGAGAAAAGCCCAGAGACTGATCAAGATTGAAGATGTGAAGACACAGTATTGTTGTGACTCGATAGTCGACTCGTCAACATCTGAGGGGGAGTCTGTTGGTGCACTACATCTGTCGACTTCGTCTTGTATCGAGTCTTAGACTAGTTAGAATAGATCAGGGCACGTAGAAAGAGAAAATGTTATAGAGTTAGTGAGATTTCGCTTGAACATCTAGATGTTGAAGAGATTTCGCTTGAAGCTACTCAAGCGACATCAACATGTTAAGATTTCGCTTGAGATGCTGAAGCGAAACCTTAATGTCTATATATAGGAGATCAAGGTCAAGCGAAATCAGAAGTGGTTTTTGTGTAATTTTCATACCGAGGTGCTGCCGGTGTGAGAACTGATTGTAATTGCTTTCATATCAATACAAATCAGTGTTAAAGTGAAGATTTAGCTGTTTTAAAGTCAAATACTTGTTTTCCGCACCTGTATTTGATGGAATTCCTCTGAACCGACTCGTTTAGGTCGCGAACACGGTCCTTACAACTACTTTACCATATGTTAGATGATGTTCAAGACTTGTTTAAATCTTTTAGACTTTCTATCTTTTTGATCTTTAAACATCATTAACCACACAACAATCATGTAAAATGCAAGGATCTAAGTGCTTACCACTAGCACAAGGCTAGGGGAGTTCGAGTGTAGAAAAGTGGTGGATAAAAGAAAACGAGAGCGGTCCTTCAACTTCCGAACGCACCAAGCTTCGTTGTTCGGTCTCTAGCACCTTTGGATGTATGGAAAGTGACTAGAAAGTGGCTTGATGGTGGTGTTATGGTGGTTGTGGCTGGCTGCCGAACTCAAGAAGGAGAGAAGAGAGAGTTGTTTGTTGTAGGATGAAGATGATAATGAAGTATGTCTAGAGGATTTTATAAACAAACCTCCAACACTCTATTGACCCTTGGTTCCTATGCCTCCTAAAGTACTAGACAACATCTAATAAAAAAATTAAAGAAAATCAAGTGGGGATCCATGTTCATAACCGGTTATGGGGGAAAGGGTTGGTTTATTTGGGATGTAAGTCTTAGTTGGTGAATTAGTTGGAAACCATGTGTTAATTTAGTGTCTTATGTGTTATTAAAAATATATAGTGTGTTGGGGTGTTCGGGGACCATAACTAGCCCAGAAATAATAAAATAATGTGTGTGGCAAAATTTTAGTGCCCCGGGTAAAGTCCGGTTGTTCGGTTGGGTATTGTTCCGTTAAAGCGTTTAATTAGGTACCGGGTATTATATCTAGCGTTTGAATCCCGGTTTATGGCGTTCCAATTTATTTTTATTAATCCATAAAAATAAACTCGCCAAAATATTACTGAAATAAATTTCAGTTGCCAAGATTGGCTACGTTGTCTGTGTTTCGCAGTTAAAGCACTGTGTCGCGCAGAAACACACGGTACGCGCTTAAACTTGCAAAATAACGTTTTTTAAGCGTTTTAATTTATTTTTCAACACGAACCTGATTAAAATAAGATTTTAATCATAACAGAATAATTGTGGGATTTAAATATTATCCGGGCGGTCACCAACGTTCGTTTCGCAGTTTGTCGTAATTAGTTCTTTAGTTCAAATAAACATATTTTCGCCATACCGAATCCTTTGAAACTTATTTATAAGTTATGTAGAGGATATTTAGGGTATGTCAGGCTTACGTCACAGTTCCGGAGTGTACGTCGCGTTAAACTGATTGCGTTTAAGCACCAGTTTGCGTATAACCTTCCAGAAAGTGATTTAAAGCTTGAAGTCGGAATCGAATCAAATTGTAAAATTAATAAACACAATTGCACATATAATAACACCAAAACACATATAATAACACCAAAGCACATTGTTTTATTGATAACTGACATTGTTTTTCATTATACGGTGCTTACAGAACACAGTTGTCACAGTCTCCCCTACTTTAGGAAATTTCGTCCCGAAATTTTATTTAGAGGAAGCTTGTGAAAGCTTGAAACATGAAGTCGAAAAGATAAAACAACACCGGTTAGAGTTCCAAACTTCTAGTAACTTAAATAACATTATGCTTGCAAGGTAAGATGGACACTTATATATAAGTATATGAAGCGTCATTGGTGCGTCCACCGTACCTCCATTACATTGTTCATGTTTCGTTATTGTTGTCACTATTGGTTCTTACACATGATAAATCTTACTGTGGTTTCCGTGCACTGAATTTTTATAATTATGTACGCGTCCATAATTACGTAATTCCTTGCATAGTCCACACAGTGCATTTAATAATGTGTAGGGGAAAAACCAAATGAATGAACCTGTGATAAGTGTGACTGGACCACCATAGGGTCCTTTTAGCTGTATCATCACATGCCACTCTTAACCAGATTCTGAATCAATCTTTAACTAGACCACTCAAGGGTCTATTTTCGAATCATGGAATGGTACTATATAATCCAAGGGTCTTAACTACCACGTAGAAGCCCATTAAGGATTTAAGATAGTACCTTTTGAATATCCTATTATGAATCCCTCATATGAGGATATGGAAGATTCTATGAGGATTTGGATAACGAAAATCGGATCACATAATAAAAGAGAACACCTAAACACATAATCGCATTAATCGTTTAACTTGACCTTTAATTTGTTATCTTTGGACACGGGTATTTAAAGCATACCAGGAATCCAATCCGTGGATTTCATTTGGCACTTTAAATATTATCAAGAATCTAACTATGAAGATAGGAAGATCATAATAGGAATTTGGTTTGTCCCTATTGAATTGTAATGTACATATTAAGGTATACAAGGAATCCAATCAGGGCTCCGATTTGAAATTCCATGGGCTTGCGTCCCAAATCTGCATAACTCTTTTGACGGCTTCTAGCGGTCACAAGATTATCGCGGATTTTCTTGATTTTGTCTGTTGTTTCCAGAATGAGCCCAGGTCCAGTAAGCTGAGCTTCACCGTTCTCATTCCAACAGACAGGTGAACGACATTTTCGACCGTAGAGAGCTTCGAATGGTGCCATCTTAATGCTAGTATGATAACTATTATTGTATGAGAACTCGATCATTGGCAGATGAGAATCCCAATTACCACCAAAGTCTATCACGCATGCTCTAAGCATATCCTCCAAAGTTTGAATCGTCCTCTCGGATTGACCATCTGTTTGGGGATTATAAGCAGTGCTTAGATTCAGTTGGGTTCCCAAAGCAGATTGCATGGTCTTCCAAAAATGAGATGAAAATCAAGCATCCCGATTGGAAATGATATCTAAAGGAACACCATGTCGTGATACAATCTCGACTACATAGATCTTGGCAAGCTTTTCAGCAGAGAAGTCCTCACGGATTGGTAAGAAGTGAGTTGATTTTGTCAAACGATCAACTACAACTCAAATAGCATCGTGACCTTTAGACGTACGCGGTAATTTAGTAATAAGATCCATCGCAATGTTCTCCCACTTCCAAACCGGTATCTCTGGTTGTACAAGCAAACCAGAAGGTCGTTGATGTTCGGCCTTGACTTTGAGACAAGTTAGGCACTTTGATACATACAAGGCAACATCCTTCTTCATACCAGGTCACCAATACTGAGTACGAAGATCCTTGTACATTTTATCAGCACCAGGATGGATAGAATATCGAGACTTGTGGGATTCGTCCATTACTAAGGTGCGAAGATCGTCCTGATTCGGAATCCACAAACGACTCTCAAAATAGAGTAAACCATCGTCTTTCCTTTCGAGTTTAAGCTCAAGTTGAAGTGGTAGCTCATATTTCAATAAGTCATTGATCACACAAGATTGTTGAGTTTGAAGAACACGAGATTGAATATCAGATAGAGTTCGAACATAATGAAGTTTGACTCGTTCCTTTCGACTAAGCGCATCGGCTACGACATTCGCCTTACCAGGATGGTAGCGGATCTCGCAATCATAATCGTTTAAGAGTTCAACCCAACGTTGTTGCCTCATGTTCAGCTCCTTCTGATTGAGAATATGCTGGAGACTTTTGTGGTCTGTGAAAACCACGCACTTCGTTCCATAGAGGTAGTGTCTCCAGATTTTAAGCGCAAAAACCACAGCTCCTAACTCAAGATCATGAGTCGTATAGTTCTTCTCGTGAACTTTCAACTGTCTAGACGCTTAAGCTATGACTTTACCGCGTTGCATAAGAATGCAACCAAGTCCTAGATTCGACGCGTCACAATAGACAACAAAATCATCGTTTCCCTCAGGTAGAGATAAAACAGGAGCATTACAGGGCTTCCGTTTCAGCGTTTGGAACGCTTCTTCTTGCTTAGGTCCCCACTCAAAAGGCTTATTTTTCTGAGTCACAGCAGTGAGTGGAACCACGATCTTCGAGAAATTAGAAATAAACCGTCGATAATAACCAGCAAGACCAAGAAAAGAACGAACTTCTGTAGGTGTCGTTGGTGTATTCCAATCCTTAATCGCAACAATCTTGGATGGATCTACATGAACGCCCTGCTCATTTAAGCCAGAATTCACACTTGGAGAATTTAGCAAAAAGTTGTTCCTTCTTTAGAAGTTCCAAGTTCAAACGAAGGTGTTGCTCGTGATCGGCTCGAGACTTTGAATAAATGAGAATATCGTCGATGAACACAATAATGAACTTGTCTAAATAAGGTTTACAGACCCTATTCATTAAGTCCATGAAGATAGCTGGGGCATTCGTCAAACCAAAAGGCATGACAGTGAACTCGTAATGCCCATATCATGGAATGCAGTTTTGGGAAAATCTTCTTCGAGTACACGAAGTTGATGATACCCAGATCGTAGGTCGATCTTGGAAAAGCATGCAGCACCTTGCAGCTGGTCGAAGAGATCATCAATTCTAGGTAGGGGATATCGATTCTTGATGGTAAGCTTATTAAGCTCACGATAATCGATACACATTTGAAAAGGTCCATCTTTCTTTTTCACAAAGAGGACAGGAGCTCCCCAAGGCGAAAAGCTCAGATGGATGAATCCTTTATCAGACAACTCTTGAAGCTGTTTTGATAAATCTTGCATCTCCGATGGTGCAAGACGATAAGGTGCTTTCGCAATCGGGTTGGCATTGGGTACAAGGTCAATATGAAACTTGACTTGACGAACTGGAGGCAAACCAGGCAGTTCATCGGGAAACACCTCTGGATAATCCCGAACAATAGGAATATCCTGAATACTCTTGCTCTTGCCCTTTCTCCTCGGTGACATGTGCCTGGAAAGCAACATATCCTTTCCGCAAATAACTTTGGGCCTTTGTACAAGACATAAGCTTCAATCCACCAGATGGTTTCTCGCCACGAACTCCCAGAACATCGCCAGACGGAAGAGGGATACGAATAATCTTATCGAAACAACCACCTCAGCATGTTGTTTGGTTAACCAATCCCTCCTTAAGATAGTGTCGAAACTCCCAAGTTGCATCGGTGTGAGGTCAAAAGGAAAAAGAGGATTACTCAAATTGCCACTTCGTTTCTTAGAATGAAACGAGCACTTAGAATTTTCGAGGGAATCATGAGCGATCGTATGAACGAGAGAACTATTAATACGGTTCTTTGGTGTAGGTATCGTAGGGGTATGCCATACACACATACAACTATATTTGTATATCAGAATTGCAAAATAAAGATTTATTTATAAACAAAAATCGATTGTTTCCGAGTTCAAAGGAAAACACTAGAAACATAAACATAAGATTCGGATTATTCAAAGCAGCAACTTTTTCTAATCGGCCAAATGCTCATCCATGGGTCGGATTTGCATTGACAAACTTTGGGCATTTGTTCCTGAAATGACCCATTTCGCCACAGTTGTAGCAAGTACCAGGCGGAATACGAGCTCGTGCTGGATTTGCTTGAACAGCAGTAGGATCTGCAACAGCTTTATTCTGGATCGCAAAACGGCATGTTTTGACCAAATGTCCCCATCGTCCACAGTGGGTACATTTGAAACATGGTGTTTGATCTGGATGATGGCCATTGCATTGATTGCAGAAAGGAGCAGTTCCTAAGTACGGCTTCTTGACTGGTGGTGCTGCCACCTGGCTAGTTTTTGCTTGCTTTGGTGCAACGGCTACGGGATTCTTTGGAGCTTTACGCTTCTTTGACTTTTTCGGAGGCTCGGCTTCTGCTTTCTTTGATGCTTCTTGGGTGGCTTCGTTATTGAGACGAGACATGGCGACAGCTAATTCAACAGTCTTCAGAATAACTTCGCCTATTTGCTGGGCAAATTTGGCAGTTTGCTCGGACATTTGAATGTCATTGCGACGATGAGACATTCTATAGGAAGTGGAAGACATAGGAGAAAACAAGTGAAATGTTATCGGAAAACAGAACAACAACGCATAAAAGGTGCGATCATATGTTTGTTACTTAAGGAAAACAAACATGATGACGTTTAATCAAAGTAAACGGGTCACATTAATGTATCACCGAAGACATGCTCGCCTATAAGTGAACACTCACCCCAAGAGTTCCCAGGTAAGAGTGACTGGTCCGATACTGCGGATTTGTACGAACACTCTAGCCTTAGACAGAAAATTCAGGGTACAGGCATTCACTCTTCCAGTTTGCACGTGTTCACACTATTTAGACCCAAACTTTGACGAGATTTGAAAACTTAAAGGGTTCAAAACCTTACAATAAATCATCCTAGAAAAGATGATTAGTTTTCGAAGCGGATTCGAAATTTGTGTTCTTGTTGTGGTTGTCACCTAAGGATAAGTGACGGTATTGTTTTAAGATCTAAACACAAGAATCTTGTGTTAGGGTCCTAGGAAGGTTATAGACTAGGTTAAAGTATTACTAATAACCTAATTCCCTATAACCATGAGCTCTGATACCAACTTTTCTGTCACACCCCGACCGCGTAAAACAACAAATCGCTGCGTAATTGTCGAGGAGTGTTGTAACAGAATCATTGTTTCAAAACACATGGAAATTTGAAGTTTCGTTTTATTAAACATTAAATATTTACATCGTCTGGAAATCTAAATAAACAAGTTTATTAAGTTACTAGGCCTCGTCCAGTCCTATGTGAGTATGCATCCTAGCAATCAACATCATTCAACAACACCTGAAACATATGTGAAAACAAAGTCAGCAAAGAAATGCTGGCGAGTACATAGGTTTTGTGAGAGTGTCAGATTCATGGTTTGTTTATACGTTGGAATAAATTGTGCAACTTCGTTAATTGTCATTAGAAAACCTTGTTTTATAAAATGTTTGTATCGTAAATTAATAACCAAATCAAAATAGTTTGGTTATAATTTATAAACCTCGAAGCCATGAATCTTAACCCAAAACATTTGTTTTCGTAAACCAAATCGTAAATCATTCTCGTAATAAGGCTCACATAGTTTATATCGTTTCGAAAACCTCGTTTGTGTGACATCGCTTCCAATTGTTTACCCAAGTGAACTAAATAACGCTCCGGTATGTAATATGATGAAAACATATATATATAGGAAGTACCAGCGGCGTATCCACCATGCCTTCATCACATCACCCCCGTCCCGTTATCTAAACACTAACCGAAGACCAATCGTTTACCCAAATCGTTTAATTCGTTAAACATCGCTTTAGTCGTTTAAATCATTCTCGTTTTAGATCGTGAGACTACTTTTGGTCGTCTCGCTAATAACATTCAAACCTGTGTGACTCGTCTATTGTTCAACTCGTTTTCGCATTAACAAACCTCCAAAGGGTAAGTTAACAATCATCAGATTCGGTCGTTACCCACCTAACCCACACATAACCATGGGTCCGGTCTGATAACGGGATTTGTCGGATCCTATGGTACCATAACCTAATACTGGTCGGTTTGGCCGAAATTAATGAATGTCATTCGTTATGTAATTACAACCAAAAAGCTTGTTCACATTATCGAAATCGTTATTAGTTTAGTATAAACCATCTCAATCGTTTTGAAACCGTCGTTAGAATATCGAAATCATTTTGATACATATGAATCACCCCAAAACAATCGAAAAGAGTAAAAAGAGGGGATCTATGTACTCACCTTCGGGTGCGTTTTTAAATGTTAACACAATCCCTCAAATTGTTTATCCGCCCTAAATTAACTAAGAATGATTTTAATAATCAAAAACCCACACTTTGGCATGCAATTACTACTTATGTCATTTCTGTTTTAATATATATGAAACTGGACTGTTTTCGGACATTTAAATAAAATAGTTAACTTATTCCAAAAATTCCCAAATTTTTATGGAATGTCTTAAACGATCCAAATATTATTGTGTAAAAATATCGGGGTTTAGTTCATTACCAATATTTTATAAAATTCATTTTCCGGACTGAAATCAGATTTATTATTTTCTGATTGCAGTTTACGAAATAATTCATTAAAAATTCATCGTGAGTCCGATTTACGATATTCCAGTGAGAGAATTACAAATACAACAGTGACCAACTACAGTATAAATTTCATGATCTAACCCTACACAGAATTCAAGTTATGACTGAAAACAGGACGCATATTTTCAGCAGAAAAATGCAACTCCAGCTACTGTTACGAAAAGATGCTTTAAAAATAGTAAACGGAGTCCAAAAATTATGATTCCGGTGTCATTAGAACCGTATTTTATAATAACACATTATTGACTTAAGAAAATCAAGTTTTTGTTAAGTTACGTTGCAGTTACAGCCAGTTAAAGGTGGCTGGAAATGCAAATCAGCAAGCTGTTTTCAGTCTTTTAACATTATGAAGTGTGTTCGATTGATTCCGTTAACATGTTTAGCGATCACAATAATACTTACTGCAGATTATCACTTATATATGTTAGATTTATCATAAATTAACATATTTCATCATCATTTTTAACACTACTTTACCATATGTTAGATGATGTTCAAGACTTGTTTAAATCTTTTAGACTTTCTATCTTTTTGATCTTTAAACATCATTAACCACACAACAATCATGTAAAATGCAAGGATCTAAGTGCTTACCACTAGCACAAGGCTAGGGGAGTTCGAGTGTAGAAAAGTGGTGGATAAAAGAAAACGAGAGCGGTCCTTCAACTTCCGAACGCACCAAGCTTCGTTGTTCAGTCTCTAGCACCTTTGGATGTATGGAAAGTGACTAGAAAGTGGCTTGATGGTGGTGTTATGGTGGTTGTGGCTGGCTTCCGAACTCAAGAAGGAGAGAAGAGAGAGTTGTTTTTTGTAGGATGAAGATGATAATGAAGTATGTCTAGAGGATTTTATAAATAAACCTCCAACACTCTATTGACCCTTGGTTCTTATGCCTCCTAAAGTACTAGACAACATCTAATAAAAAAATTAAAGAAAATCAAGTGGGGATCCATGTTCATAACCGGTTATGGGGGAAAGGGTTGGTTTAGTTGGGATGTAAGTCTTAGTTGGTGAATTAGTTGGAAACCATGTGTTAATTTAGTGTCTTATGTGTTATTAAAAATATATAGTGTGTTGGGGTGTTCGGGGACCATAACTAGCCCAGAAATAATAAAATAATGTGTGTGGCAAAATTTTAGTGCCCCGGGTAAAGTCCGGTTGTTCGGTTGGTATTGTTCCGTTAAAGCGTTTAATTAGGTACCGGGTATTATATCTAGCGTTTGAATCCCGGTTTATGGCGTTCCAATTTATTTTTATTAATCCATAAAAATAAACTCGCCAAAATATTACTGAAATAAATTTCAGTTGCCAAGATTGGCTACGTTGTCTGTGTTTCGCAGTAAAAGCACTGTGTCGCGCAGAAACACACGGTACGCGCTTAAACTTGCAAAATAACGTTTTTTAAGCGTTTTAATTTATTTTTCAACACGAACCTGATTAAAATAAGATTTTAATCATAACAGAATAATTGTGGGATTTAAATATTATCCGGGCGGTCACCAACGTTCGTTTCGCAGTTTGTCGTAATTAGTTCTTTAGTTCAAATAAACATATTTTCGCCATACCGAATCCTTCGAAACTTATTTCTAAGTTATGTAGAGGATATTTAGGGTATGTCAGGCTTACGTCACAGTTCCGGAGTGTACGTCGCGTTAAACTGATTGCGTTTAAGCACCAGTTTGCGTATAACCTTCCAGAAAGTGATTTAAAGCTTGAAGTCGGAATCGAATCAAATTGTAAAATTAATAAACACAATTGCACATATAATAACGCCAAAACACATATAATAACACCAAAGCACATTGTTTTATTGATAACTGACATTGTTTTTCATTATACGGTGCTTACAGGACACAGTTGTCACATTTATGACGCGATAGGAATAAAGATGTCATCCATGGTCTTTGGGTTTGGTTAGTGTGTCTTATTCCTGGACGAGACACGTCTTCCAAACCTGGGTTATTTTTAACATCTTTTGACGAGTTCTTAATGAACTCATAAACACTTTGTATGGTTGTAAAAACTTGAATTTGAAGTCTACGTTTTTAAACAATGTTGTTATGTTTTAAACTTAATTAATGGATGACAATTCTATGGTTTTATCATATAGTTGTTGTTATGATTGAATGCAATGATATTAAGAAACTCACACCATAATCACGCTTCTGCAAAAGTCAGGGTGTGACATATTACATGTCTATCCCCCTTAAAAGTGGATTCGTCCTCGAATCTCGCTCGTTGAAGGCCATTCGTATATACACTCTCATCTCTATATGTCCGCATTTCTGTGTGACACCCAGCCACTATTAGACATTTTTGTCGTCGCCTTTATACCCAATCAAAATACAATGCACGATAGCCAATGGAGTCTTCTACATTTCCTGCTTATAATTTTGCGCCTCATAATATTTGCTTATGCATTCCTCACACAACTTTTCTTTCATGTAACGCGCGTTGAATCCGTAACGAGTCAAAAATATATATTCTTTTTATTTTTTAGTCGATGTCGTCCGTAACGAGCGTATGTCCGTAACGCGCGTTGAAATCGTAACTGTAACACCCCAAAACCCGAATGTCTATATTCGTTACATGTTCTAATATGGTACATTGAGAAATAAATAGCTAGGTTAATTATCCTAGTTAAAAATATGGTAGAAACAAGTAAAGAATGAAAGTGTGCCAATTATGTTAAATGGTAAACATGAGGGGCTAGATAGTATAGGATGAAAGATGAGTTATTAAAAGAAAATAATACACACACAAACACACTTTCGTGTGTGTTCTAGATCGATCAGGAGACTCCCATGGAGTCTCAAACCCTAAACATGAAAGATCATCCAATTGGAAGGCTAAATGATGCTTAAATTCATAACCAAACACGGATTAATGATCACCTTCACAAGGGGATCGTAAGGTATGTCTTAGATTCTAGATTGGTGATGATGCACGAAATGGGTTATGTTGTAAATCACGAATTTGTATGAAATTGAGCATGAGTATGTGTTAGATTCATCATTTGGAACATGGATTATGCATGAATTGGGGTAATTTGATGTTTAAGGGTGAAACCCGTTTGTTATGGTGAAGATGGTGACATGGGTAAATTATCTATGTCTAAGTTCTTGCCTAATATTGATGTATTTTGAGTTGTATGATGTATTCTTGTTAGAAGAATTGAAAGAAATGTGATACTAGTATGTTTGATGTTTATGCATGTATGAATCATGTTGATTAGGAGGAAGAAAATGATGAATTGTGTATGAGACTAGAATGATATGCATGAACTAGTTGTACACTATGTTTACAAGGTAGTACATATATCGAAAATATGATGAATTATGAAGAACTTAAGATTAGATCACTTGTAAG
>JARYGA010049072.1:0-24398 GCA_030545235.1 Helianthus tuberosus | reverse complement strand
CGTCCAGATCCAGGGCATAAACATTTTTACAAACAAAAAGGCACAAATACACTTTTCAAAAATTATATTTCGGTCTTAGAGACTGAGGGAGGTCGGTCTTAGAGACTGAGGGCGTTCAATCTTAGAGATTGGGAAAGAATTAGTCTTAGAGACTGGGAGGTTGGTCTTAGAGACCAGGGTAGTCTGAGAGACTAGGGAGTTCAGTCTTAGAAGTAGGGAGGGATACCCTGGGAAGACTAGGATACACACATGATTATATTGTTATTTGTTTACATGCTTACCCGATTTATGTGCATATGTTGTGGATGTGTTACAGACACCATGGCATCTTCTGGCAGCGGAGTATCCAACACGAGTGACCCGATGGCCTTTACTTCTGATGACGAGATGGCCACAGACTCGGGAGTTTACACTTCAGACTACACGAGCACCGATGAAGACGACTTTCAGCCTTTCGCCCTACCGGACTTCGGAGACGACATGCCCTTAGCTGATGGCCCGCTAGGAGAGGATCTAACCCTTGTTCCGATCCCTGCTCCTCTCCCCTTTGCTGCAGTTCCCTTCGAGGAAAAACCTCTCGACGCGTTACCCGATGATGATATCGATCTACCCATCGAGGGTCCCCCGGAGGGAGACCAGGATGGTGGGGCCCCGATGGAGGACGATGCTCCGCATGCTGTTATCCCAGTTGTTGACCCCGTTATTCCCATGGTTGAGCTTCCTGACATGGAGGTTCATTCCGATTCGTCAGCCTCATATTCCGTTGAGTCAGTAGCTTCCTCTTACCCACCCTTGGGATTCGGTAACTTCCCTCGTATTAACTACGATGAGGAGACGGATATGGAGGATGAGTTGGATCCCGAGGAGCAGCCTGCTGAGGCTCCTGTTCTCCCGGATGATCAGGATCCTGCTATGCTTGTTGATCGTCAGCCCGCTCCCGTCATTCCCGAGCCCGTTATTGCTCTTGACCCCATTCCTGAGGATGCACCAGTTGCACCACCCGCCACTAATGTCCCTGTCATTGCACCACCCGCTGCTGAGATCCCAGATGTAGCACCCATACCTGACCCTATTTTTGATGATCTGGCACCGTTTGCCACCCATATCGACTCGAGATACGCTGACACCCAGAATGGGTGGATCGAGGAGGATGACTACCCTCCGTATGTGGTCCCAGTTACTCCCCCTACCGCACCTGTTACTACACCACTTGACATCCCGTCTACCCACCCACATACCTCTGGTACCCCGCTTTTCCCCCCTCACACCACAGACGCTCATCACACAGGCCCTCCTGTTTCGTTACTACAGTTTGTTCCGCCCTCACAACCGGAGGAGGGTTCCTCAGCACATCCCGCTAGTCATGTACCGACATTTGTTCCAGTCATACCCCAGTTTTCTTCCGTTGTACCCACTACCTCACCATTCACCAGGCCACCTTTTGCTCCATCTGGTGAGCCTTTTCTCTGGACCACACACTCTACTATGCCACCTACAGACCCGTATCACCCCTACCATGTCGGGCCTTCCACCGAGGATGTTCTGATTTCATTCATGTTACAGCACGAGGCACTGACCCGCCGCGTGCAGGATCTAGAGAGAACTCATCGCGCCATGGAAGAAGATTGGCTGCATATGCGACAGTTACTCTACTCTCATTTTCCTCCACCTCCTCCACCGCCATCAGCTTAGCTACCCTTGGTCTTTTGACGGTAGGGACTACTTTTGAAGAGAAGACATCAATTGGGCCAGACTATGCGGATTCTGAAGACCACATTTTGACAGGATGACTTTGGTTGTGTGATTTTTTTATTGTACTTGTCTAGACAGTTCAGATAAGGGCATTTTGAACCTTAGTCTTTTGGATGTATGTACATTTGGAAAACTTGTAAACAGTGTATGGTGGTCTTAGTCTTATGAAAGCCCAATTGCAGTATTCTCATTACATGCTTTGTTAAAGTTGTTTGTTTATATTTTATAACATGAGATGTTATGTGATTGATTTATTTATAACATGAGATGCTATGTGTGGATATTGCTGAGTACATACGTATTTTTTTACCTACTATGACCTGACCAACATGAAACATCCTCTAGAAAATGCCTCCACGACGCGAAGCACGCATGCCGACTAACCAGGCAGAACAACAAGGGATCATCGCGGCTGCTATTGCGCAATATCAAGCATCCCAACCAGGATCGAGCGGAAGTATCAACAACAACCAGGGCAACAACCCTCCGAATGGTAATGATCAGTCATAGGAGACACATTACACTATATTTGGATGATTCATGTGCGACTACTAATAATGACATTGCTTGTACAGGGTGTACTTTCAAGCAATTCTTAGATTGCAAGCCACTAAACTTTGATGGCACTGGAGGTGCAGTGGCTTTTACCCGCTGGACTGAGAAGACTGAAACAACAATAAGAATGAGCAAATGTGCGCCAGGTCAACAAGTTACATACATCTCTGGGCTTTTCACTGACGGTGCCCTCTCATGGTGGAATCTCCAAGTTCAAACTCTAGGAGAGGCTACAGCGTACGCCATGACTTGGGCTGAACTGAAAGAGCTGATGCGCAGGAAGTATTGCTCCAGAGCTGAGATCCAGAAATTGGAAACAGAGTTTTGGCATTTAAAGATGGACGGTCCCAAAATCGCGGAATACGTTCAGAGATTCCACGACTTGTCACATGTGGTACCTTATATGGTTACACCGGAATTCAAACGGATTGAGCGCTTTATCTGGGGATTGGCACCCCAAATCCTGTGTATGGTTACCGCATCCAAACCGGCAACAATTACGGAAGCGATCGACGTTAGTGTGGCACTTACGGAGGAGGCCGTAAGGTTGGGCAAGTTCTCAATTTCTGAACCCAAGAAGAAAGAGACTTATGCGGAGTCGGCTGGTGATAACAAACGAAAGTTTTCCAACTTCAAGCAGGGTACAAGCCATGTGAGCAAGAGGGGCGAGTCGAGCACACCGGCCAGAGCCAAAACCGGTGATGAAAATAGAGGAAAGGGTTACATGGGCACTCTGCCCATGTGTGGTATTTGCCAGTTCCATCACCTCGGTCCATGCCGACTTAGAAAATGTGAATCTTGCGGGAAGACGGGCCATTCAAAGGAAACATGTTGGGTTAGATCAGGCCAGGGCGGCCAAAGGGGTTTCAATAACAACAATCGTGGTAATGGAAACCGGCCACAAGGGAATAATGGGGGAAATGGTAACTGTGGGAATGTCGCAAATCAAGCTGGAAATCGAGGAACCAACGGAAATCGAGGCGGGAATGGTAATGGAAATGGCCGAGGGCCAGGATGCTTCAACTGTGGTGACGTTGGGCACTTCAAAAGAGAATGCCCAAAGCTAAATCAGGCGCAAGGCCGAATCTTTAACATTGGTGCGAGGGAGGCGCGCCAAGATCCAAACGTTGTCACCGGTACGTTCCCTATAAACCAACGCTTTGCATCTGTTCTTTTTGATACTGGTGCCGATTATAGTTTCATATCACTAGAGTTTAAGAATATACTTGGGTTGGCCACTAGTAAGTTAGACGTTCCGTACTCGATCGAATTAGCGAATGGGAAACTGATTGAAACGGGAGAAGTCATCAGGGGATGCATGATAGAACTTGGAGGACACGAATTTAAGCTAGATTTACTACCGGTCGAGTTGGGAAGCTTCGACGTGGTAGTGGGAATGGATTGGTTATCGAGCAACAAGGCCGAGATCGTTTGTCACGAGAAGACCATCCGCATCCCAATGACAGATGAAGAAACAATCGTAGTACACGGAGAGAAGCGTGATACGCCACTGAGAATTATTAGCTGCCTGAAAGCTAGAAAGTGTTTACGGAAGGGCTGTGTTGCCTTTTTGGCACACATCGTGGATAAAGAAGCTGCTGAGCCCAGAATTGAAGATATTCCGATCGTAAGAGAATATCCTGAAGTCTTCCCGGAAGACTTGCCAGGATTGCCGCCACAACGACAAGTCAAGTTCCACATTGACTTGGTTCCAGGCGCTGCGCCTGTGGCCAAGGCACCCTATAGACTTGCACCGTCGGAGATGCAGGAATTGTCAACATAACTCCAGGAGCTATTGGATAAAGGATTCATCAGACCAAGCTTCTCACCTTGGGGAGCTCCGGTTCTGTTCGTTAAAAAGAAGGATGGTAGTTTTCGTATGTGTATAGACTACCGCGAGCTCAACAAGTTGACTGTCAAGAACCGTTATCCTTTGCCGAGGATTGATGACTTATTTGATCAGCTGCAAAGTTCAAGCTTCTACTCAAAGATCGATCTTCGCTCGGGATACCACCAACTAAGGATACAAGAGGAAAGTATCCCAAAGACGGCCTTTAGGACTCGTTATGGACATTACGAGTTCTTGGTTATGCCATTTGGATTGACAAACGCACCGGCAGTTTTCATGGACCTGATGAACCGAGTCTGCAAGCCGTACCTAGATAAGTTTGTGATCGTGTTTATCGATGACATTCTAATCTACTCGAAGACAAAGGACGAGCTATTCTAGAGCTACTTAAGAAGGAAAAGTTATACGCTAAGTTCTCAAAGTGTGAGTTTTGGCTACGCGAAGTCCAGTTTCTTGGTCACGTGGTAAATGGAAATGGAATTCATGTGGATCCCACAAAGATCGAGGCAATCAAGGATTGGGAAACTCCAAAGACGCCAACTGAGATTCGACAGTTCTTAGGTTTGGCAGGCTATTATCGAAGGTTTATTGAGGATTTCTAAAAAATAGCTCAACCCCTGACCGCACTCACACAGAAAGACAAGAAGTTTGATTGGGGTGACAAGCAAGAAGAAGCGTTTCAGTTGTTGAAGAACAAGCTTTGTGATGCACCGATTCTATCTCTACCCGAAGGCACGGAAGACTTCGTGGTATATTGTGACGCCTCGCGTCAAGGTTTGGGATGCGTGTTGATGCAACGCCAGAAAGTTATAGCCTATGCCTCACGCCAACTGAAGATACACGAGAAAAATTACACCATCCATGATTTGGAACTGGGCGCGGTGGTGTTTGCATTAAAGATCTGGCGACATTATTTATACGGCACACGATGTACGATCTTCACTGATCATAAGAGCCTGCAGCACATATTCAATCAAAAGGAGCTTAACATGAGGCAAATACGCTGGGTTGAACTGTTGAACGACTACGATTGTGAAATCAAGTATCATCCAGGGAAGGCGAATGTGGTTGCCGATGCCCTAAGTCGAAAGGAAAGGGTCAAACCTATAAGGGTTAGGGCTTTGGAAATGATCGTCCAGACGGACCTCTCCTTGCGCATTCGCGCCGCGCAGAGAGAAGCTCTCAAAGAAAGGAATATCGAGGATGAATACCTTCGTGGGATGGAAAAGCAGTTGATACCAAACGAAGAAGGAACTCTGTGCTTCATGAAACGAATTTGGGTTCCCCTGTTCGGTGGATTGAGAAAGGACATTTTTGATGAAGCCCACAAGTCACGGTACTCAATCCATCCAGGAGCGGATAAAATGTACCAAGATCTTAAGGATTTCTATTGGTGGCCAAGGATGAAAGGCGACGTTGCGGTATATGTTAGCAAATGCTTAACATGCGCTAAGGTAAAGGCCGAATACCAAAAGCCTTCAGGTCTCCTGCAGCAACCTGTAATACCCAAATGGAAATGGGAACAAATTTCCATGGACTTCATAACGAAATTGCCAAAGACACCCAAGGGCCATGACACGATCTGGGTAATAGTAGACCGCCTAACAAGGTCTGCACACTTCTTGCCGATCAAAGAGAAAGACAACACGAGTAAACTTGCGGAGATTTACATGCGAGAGATCGTGGCACGTCATGGAGTGCCTCTCTCAATTATCTCAGATAGAAATGGGAGATTTGTATCAAGGGTTTGGCAATCCTTCCAAGAAGCTTTTGGATCGCAATTGAATCTGAGCACTGCATTTCATCCGCAAACTGATGGCCAAAGTGAAAGAACTATTCAGACATTGGAGGACATGCTGAGAGCATGTGTAATGGATCTAGGTGGTAGCTAGGATAATCATTTACCATTGGTCGAATTTTCGTACAACAACAGCTACCACACAAGTATTGGAGCCGCGCCATTTGAAGCTCTTTACGGATGCAAGTGTCGATCACCACTATGCTGGGCTGATGCAGGTGATAGGCAGCTCGCTGGTCCCGAAATCGTCCAAGAGACGACAGACAAGATTGCGCAAATTCGAAAACGCATCGAGGCGGCTCGCGACAGACAAAAAGCCTATGCAAATCCAAACAGGAAGTCCGTGGAGTATCAAGTTGGGGATATGGTTTTGTTAAAGGTTTCACCCTGGAAGGGTGTGACACGCTTTGGGAAGCGTGGAAAATTGAATCCGCGTTACATTGGCCCTTTCAAAATCCTGCAAAGGATTGGGCTTGTAGCATACAAGTTGGACCTGCCTGCTGAACTCAATGGTGTTCATGATACATTCCATGTATCGAACCTGAAACGGAGTCCAACTCAACACACCGTTGTCATTCCTGCTGACGAAGTTCACATCGATTGGAAGATTAACAAGACACGCCGGAGTAGTGTCAAGCTCGTCAAAGTTTGATGGAACGCTAGACATGGGCCAGAATTCATGTGGGAACGTGAGGATCGTATGAGGGCCAAGTACCCACATTTATTTCCTAAGACCCCTGCAACTAGGCGTAGGGCCTAAAATTTCGGGACGAAATTTTCTTAATGGGGGGAGAATGTGACAACCCTCAAAATTTCAGGTACTGTACAAATTAATTAATCTTAATTACGTGCTTAATGACTGTGCTTGATTACAACTCATAACTTAAACTGCTCTATGATTCTATATCATATATACATGCATCATGTTTTATACAGTCACTCCATTCATTACACACCTACATTAGTGACATACTTGATGCACTCAGCACAGTTAACACACTGAACGGTTGATTCAGAAATAATGCTGACAATACCAGCACTTAGACAGACAATATTATTATGGCCAGTATGAGCCAGGGATAGAATACCACACTGGTTCGTAGTGTAGGGAAGTGAGGACCATAAGACTGCGTCATTAGGTGATAGATATAATGCCGGGAAATGCCTAAAACACGCTTTAAATACAGAATTCTGCTTTCTTTTATTTAATTCAGCTTTTTATTATACCAGTAGTATACACAAATATAGCAGAGTGGTCATGTATACTTTCCTAAGTGCCAGGAATATTTTCGTTACAAAAAGATGCATAAAAGACGCTATACGGTACAATTTAACACCTTAACGGAACGATACGTAACCGAACAACCGGACAATACCCGGGACACCAAAATTTTGTCAGAAACACTATTTTATTATTCTTGAATAATCATGGTCACAATATATCCCTACACACTTTAGAAACATGTCATACACCACTATTTTAGAAAATACCCTTAACCCCTTATTTATTTACCAACTAATAATCAATTTTTTTTTGTATTACCCCCCCCCCCTAACCGAATTTAGCCCCCATCATTACATATATTTTGTTTAGATATTTGGATTATCTTGCCTTGATTTGGTGAGTATTCTCCTAATTGTGGATTGGCCAACAAGGGTTGCACTCATGACCATAGAATAGGGTGGCACTTGTTTTTCCAAGGAGAACCATCATTACAACAAAACCGACACTCCATCTCACTCTCTCTCCCTAAAATCGGTCCTTCATAACTGAAACCAACCCCCCACACTCTCATACCCTCATCTCTTTCACTAACAAACCCCATTCCAAGCTCCAAGATTGATCCATAGAGGTGCAAGTTGAAGTGCTCTCAAGGAAGTCTTGTTCAAGCTTTTCTCACCATCATTCTTCATCATCCTTACACTAAGATTCTACTCTAGCCTTGTGCTAGTGGTATGTCCCTTCACACTCTTGCTTCATCTTGTTGCTTGTTATGATTCGTAGTAGGATGTTGTTGATAAATCACAAATGCTAAAACACTAAAAATATGAACTTGAAACTCTGCATAAAAACCCTACATAAAAAGTTTATATGAAGTTGTAATCAGGTTGGTTTAGGGTTGGTTAAGGCATGTTTGAGGTATTAAACATTAAATCATCGATAAACTATGGTTAGGACCCTTGTTGATGCATTTTTAGTGACTTCTACAATGTAAACAACTTGCTGATTGAAATTTCCAGCCTGCTTCAACGGGCTGTAACTGGTTCATTTTTAATCGAAAAATTGAATTTCTGGAGTCTAAATTGTGTAATTTTGAATAACCGAACAAATGAAACTGGAATCGTAATTTTTCGAGGTCATTTACTATTTTTAAAGAATTATTTTTAGACAGCAGCTCAAGCTGAAATTTTTCTGCCGAAAAAGTGTGTCGTAGTCGGAGTCAAAACTTAAAACCTGAACAGAATCGGCTCGTGGGATTTTTACTGTAGATAGTCATTGTTGTTCCTGTGACCCTCCAACTGGAATTTCGTCGATCCGACTTACGATTGATTTTTAGTGAATTTTTCCGTAAAACTGCAATCAGAAAGTAACAAATCTGATTGCAGTCGGGTAAAATAATTTTTATATAAAATTGGTAATGAACTGGTTTCCGAAACTTTTACACAATAAATTTTGGATTATATGTGATTTCATGTAAAAATTTGAGAATTTTTGGAAAAGGTTAACTATTTTATTTAAATACTCGAAAACAGTCCAGTATTAGTTAATAAAGCTGAAAAGACGTAAATAGGGCATTGCATGTACGATTGTCGGGTTGGTTATGTGGGAACACTCTACGAGATATTTGTAAAATAAAATATTATGCTTTTAAGCATGGACACCTCTATTTACAGAGGAGGCTATGGCGAAATTTTCCGAAAATTATAACACTTAGTAAATATTTGCTTTCTAAGACTAAAATTTACTAGAACATTGAACGAACAAATATTTATCACGCGAATCAATATAAGTAACGCAACTCTAAATATTAAACTCTAAGCCAAGGCACGGCCCGTTCGTCTAATAGACATTAGTACGTGTAGGTTGTCGTGTAGCAGATAGAGTTGAGTATCGGTACAAGACGCACTACAGTGAGTTCATGTCCCCCTTTTCTCTTAACTATTTTCAGTTTTACATTTCGGGGGTGAAATACATGTTACAGACATTTACAAACTTATACAGACATTTACAGACATTTATTATGGTATGGTTAGCTTAAGGAGGGTTTTTACTACGCGATCATGTGAGTGGTGGGTACAACGCTTAAGGCCATTAATCCTCATTGTAGGACCACGGGACATGAGTGATAGATCTATTTGGGTGTAGCGAGTCCACACCCATGAGGCCGGGGCGGCCCATAGTGGTGACTATGTCTTCATACCGGAGACAAAATTGCTAGGTTTGAGTCTTCCTGCATCATTTCACACATACTATTGGTTTTGCAACCCAATGGTGATCAGGGTTTCCTTAATTGCTACATACCAGGGACTTTACTTATACAGACATTTTTAAAGGCTTTTATATACTCACTTACACATGAACTCGCTCAACTTTTTGTTGACTTTTCAAATTACATGTATTTCAGGGAATGAATAGGATCTGGCAGGTGGTGCATGTTAGCTGCGTACTAGATAAGGATGTCATCCAGGGTCATAGGGTTTTGTAAGTGCGACTCATTCCTGGACGGGTTGCATGTCTTAAATCCTCGTTTTGTTGGTAGTTTTTCGTCGAGTCTTATGAACTCATTTTAAACAAAGTCATGGTTTGTAACGTATTCAGTGGTTGATGTTTTCAAAGACAACATGTTATGCTTTTTCTAAACTATTTTAATGGATGAACATCCCGTATTTTAGCATATAATATTGTTGTGATTGTTGCTGTGGTATTAAGAAGTCACACCAAATAAACCCACGCTTTCGCAAAAGCCAGGGTGTGACATTGGGTCATACCCGGAAGCCCGGCACAGAACTTCAAAGTGTAAAACCCTAGCCATGCCATGAGGGTGAATCTGACCGAAAGATATGCGATAATACTCCAGGACATTCAAAACAAAGTTCGAAAATGGATGACGAAGGTTAGAAAACTCAAAATGGCGACAATATAGAACAATGGAACCAGGGGGACATCTATCGATTGAAACGTCACAAGCCGGTGCAACCGGTTTAAATTTCTGCCCTATCCCCCATTCCATGCAAAACAAAATGACTTCCTCTTGAGTCATTCGAGAAAACGACTTCGCTAAATCCTTACGAGCACCCATGATAATAGAAAATAAGAAGAAGGTAAGCAATCGGAACTAACCTGATTCAAAAAGGGGAAAAACTTGAGAAGAAGAGAGCAAATGATGATCTTCTGGAAAAAGTGAAAGTAAATTAATGAAGAAAAAAAATAATATAATTAAATGGTGGAATTAAAATCGCCGCCTGACATAAAAGAAAAATGCCACAAGTCATATCAACTGTCTTGTCAAAATTCAAAAATCAAAAAGCTCAACCGTTTTCAACCCTTCAAGCTTCGAAGCCTTAAAGCCTTTGAGCAATAAAAATAAATGTGTAAAAGTCAGAAGTATTTGAGCTCATTCCCAAAAACCTCTGACTTGGGGGGCTGATGACGGGGGTAGCCCAAGACCAAATAAAATGACTAAAACACATGAATGCTTAAAAGGTTAAAAATCCGGGAGTTGAGATAAAGCAACACGTGAACAGTAAATGGTCACATCTCTGATTGCTTCACCAACCTCCTCAGCCGCAAAAGTAACACAAGTCCACAGAGCACAGTCTTTTATCCGCAGGTCAAAAGACTTTAACCCCTAAAAGGGCAAGCCCCTCACTGCAAGCATGTTCACTAGTCAAACAGCTTCCTCTTTGAGCTAAGGCTTTTCCTATAAATGTGACACTTCATTAAGTGTGAAAAAACATTCCCGATCAGCTCTGATTCCAGGCGAATCTCTGGTCATTGTTCTTGAGTACTTGCTCTATACAAGTCACTCTCCATCACATTCAACACACACATTCTTCTTGCTCTCACATCCGAGATTGAACACGTTTCAGGGGAGGATCTCGAGCAAACAACAAAATCTAACTAGTGAACCTCTCTCCACGTCTTGCAAACGTGGGGGGACCCCACGACCTGCGTTAGGCAAAACCGAACCCTTCAACCCTTTTGCCTAACCAGCCTTGCTACCAGCACTGGTCTAATATCTGTTGCATCAACAATGTATAATACCGAAGCCGGTTAGTTATATACATATAATGCCGGTGATGTGGACTTAGTTCACCTTTTATCTGAAAGTGTTTACACGGTAATTATTAAACTTATCTTGAAACATTAAGTTACTTAATTATCTTATTAACTTAAAAAAATCTTACCTTATTCAAAGTACCTAGTCAAAGGTTGATTTTTTTAAAGAACATGTGCCTGAAGAGTAGGGGTGTTGAAAATCATCCGAATCCGAATTATCCGATTATCCGAATTATCATAAAATTCGGATATCCGAATTTTCGAATATCCGAAATTCGGATAATCCGAATTTTCGGATTCGGATAGTGATTTCGGAAATTTTCGGATATTTCGGATATCCGATATCCGATTTTTTTTAAATATACGTGTAATATAAATAGTACCATAATAGAAAAAACCTAACCCTAAATCACTTTTTCTCCTCAGCCACTCTCATTCACACTCACCCTAGCCCCCCGAAACTCAAATCCAGATCTAAACAAGATACGCTTACGAATAATCTAAACTCAAATCGAAGATCCCAGGTTTGTTTTCATACGATCCATACGATTTATCTGTATCTATATCTTAGATTTCGAATCATACGATTTTTTCAAACGATCCAAGGTTTGTTTCTGATTCATACGATTCAGCATCTGTATAATAGATTTCGATTTGTTTCATACGATTTTTTTACTTTATTTCGATTTGTTATAGGTTGTATTTGTTCATACGATCAGTATTATAGATTTGTTCATAACGTCAGTTATTTAAACAAGTTTGGTACAGTTTGGTATTATAGTTCGGTCGGATTTAGTCCTATCTTTCATAGGTTCGTTGTATTTTAGATCTGGATATTGATTTGTTACAGGTTGTATTTTGTTACAGAACTGCATATAAAACAAAGGATTTATTTTTAGTTTGTAAAATCATCTTCACAAGTTGATTTTTAAAACTGCTGAAGACTGGCCTTTGTTTGTTTAAGGCTGAAAACTTTTAAAACTGCTAAATTTTAGAGGATATAATTAAATAGTTTATTGAGTTTTTTTTTTCTTTTATCTAGTTTATGATTCTTTTAAAAATGTGTATAAACTGGTTGTTTAAAAAAGTTTATGAAAACCGTTGTAGTGAATTATCATCAGTGGTTGTTTAAAAAAAATTACAAGTTCATACATATTGTATTACAGTAAATTTTAATAGTTGAGAAATTTGTATAAGAGTAAATTTTATGTGTATTGTGGTATATTCATATTGAGTATTGTAAGAGCTTTATGTTTATAGCCATTGTTTGCCATCTAAGAAATTAAAAACCTGGAGTTTCACTCAAAGAAATAATAAGCTCTTTCGTGTTCTTGCGCAGCATGTTTCATATGGTGCCTTGAAAGTTGGAAGGATGGATTGGAGTCTGATGCTCGGATTTGGGAGATTATGTTTTTATTTCGACTTTTAAGACAATGTTTTGCGTTATTTTGGACATGTTATGTGTTTAGAACAATGGATTGTGTTAGTTTTTTTTTTTAACATCAGATCTTTTATTTGCTGTTTGGTTTGTTGAAACTTTTATTTTGAAATTTATTTTTTTAGAATTTCGGATATCCGTTTAATTATCCGAATCCGTATCCGAAATTTCGGATATCCGAAAGTCGGATATCCAAAATTTCGGATACGGATTCGGATAGTGAAATCTACTATCCGAAATGTTCGGATATCCGACTTTCGGATATCCGAAATTTCGGATATTCGGTTTTGAACACCCCCTACTGAAGAGTAGACAAATGAATAAAAAGGGCTTGAGGGGATAACCTATGCATTAATCCAAGCTAAACTATTTACCCATACTAATCCGAGCTTTTTATGTTTATGTGCGTTGTGTAAATATTCCTAGTCTTTTTTATTTCCCACTTCTAGTTTGTGGATAATCATGCCATTATCAATAAATCCCCTAAGTATGCGTTTTCTATTTCTTTTTTTTATCTAGATTTTTATAAACTATTATGCAATAACTTTAGAAAGTGATATTTATCAAAAAAGTTACATTTATTATGAGAAATTGAAAATAAGCTACACAGTAAATAAATTCCCCTATATAATCCATGGTTATTGAAACCACTCATCAAGACATTTTCTCCAAAAAAAAGAAAAATATCTTGTGGTATGTTATTCTACCCCTTTCTTTGTGTTATTACCTAATACTCTTCTTAATGCATAAGTTCTAATAATATGTATTGTTATTTATATTATATACTTATGGGAAAGTTCTTGTACAAATAATCTTAACATACTAAACATACAAATTGAAGGAAAAGTCAAAAAGACAAGGTGGCATTTTTGTAATTATCTATAAACTATCAAAGTTACTCTATAAATGTATCTAAAAAACCTAACCCCCTCTCCCCCCCCCCCCCCCCAAAAAAAAAAAAAAAACCTAACCCCCCACCCCCCACCCCCACCCACCCCCCAAAAACCTAAAAAAAACCTAACCCCCTCCCCCCACCGAAGCTAAAATGCTAAAAACTAAACCCCCATAAAACCTAAAAAAATCTTAAAAAACAAATAAAAAAACACACACAAAATTTTTTTTTTTTTAATATTTTTTATAAAAAAAATCGCTACTTTTAGTAGCAAATTTTTTTTTTGTAACAAAATGTAGCGATTTTTTATAAAAAATATTAAAAAAATTGTGTTTTTTAGGTATTTTTGGTTGAGTTCACATTTGTATAGTAACTTTGATAGTTGGTGGTGATTACAAAAATGTCACCTTGTCTTTTTGACTTTTACTTCAATTTGTATATTAAGTTTATTTGTATTTGATCTTTTGCCTATATACTTATACTGCATACCGGACAACTAATTGAACCAAAATAACGATAACGTTACAAGTAGTTTCTTATACTGCATACCGGACAACTAATTGAACCAAAATAACGTTACAAGTAGTTTGTTTATTGCTATATATATATATATATATATATATATATATACTAGATATGTGTATGCAATATCCAAATCCTTGCTACATAGTACTTTGTTCTAGATAAAGTAAGTATAAAAACATAGTTATTCGCTTGGAACACATGAATAAGTAAGTTAATGAAGTATTTTTACATATTTCTGTCAATTGGAGTATGTAATTTCGATCACATGCAATAATCTTTTCAAGAAATATGAATTTAAACACCTTTTGTACCCTTTTTGGTAAGATTTAAACACTTATGCTAATTTTTAGTAAGATTTAAAACTTGCAAAACCACGGTAGTATGAAGGTTTTTCTCTTTGACTACATAGTTTTAGCAGGTACTTAGTTAAAGAACGGTTGATTGATTTATTGGTCAGGTATCATATAGCCATATAGGATCGAAGTAGTTTTAAATAGAGTATTGCTATACAAACAGTTCTGAAACAGGGAATCCACTGCATCAATCCATACCCGTAACATAAATTTATCAGTCACATATATATATTATACTGAAGTGTAACATTTTTAGTTAGTCGCTTACCTCTATATGGGAATACACCATCATGTTTGTTGCCTTATACAGGCATAAAACGTACCATACAATGTCGTATAGGGACGTAATGCCTCTATACGGACGTACCATACACCATCATGTTTGTTGCCTGTTTTCTCTCCCTCTGAATAGTGATCTTATTGTTTTCATGAGGAGGTTTAGAGATATTATTTTCCTAGAAGCTCTCCAATGTTTGGATAATTGGAATGTTACTGAATTAGTTATCATTAATCTTGTTAAATTGACTTAGGTGAGATGTAAAGTCTTTATCCCCCTTTTTTTTTTATTTTTATCAGGAATTTGGAAATATATCAAGAAAATGCCAATCAAGATCAACTGGCTTATACCATTTCTTGCCCTAATGCTAATCTTCTGGACAACTGAGGCTGGTTCAGATCATCCTTGGCAAGTGAGAACTATAAAAAGCATTTCACCTGAAACAAAATCTACCATTGAAAAACAACCCAACTCAAACAATTTCAACAATGATGCTGGAACAGATTCTCATCACACATATCATTTTGACAAACGTCCAGGGACTCCAAGGAACTAGCTTCTCTCTAAGATATTATAAGGGAAACATAGTACGTGAAGCCGTAAGGGGATGTGTGTGCTTGAATAAAGTCATTTGGGTCTAGCATGGCTGACTCACTGACACATGTTACAATGTGTGTCTTTAGGTTTATGATTATGTGAACCGTAAAGGTGTGTAATATATAGGTGTGATACTTTTGTGGCCTGTTAAATATTTGTGTGCTGATAAATGTAAACGACCATGGCTTAGGCTAGGTTTGTTTTTCATATTGTGTTTGTTTATGTCACAAGTGAAGCGTAATAACTGGAGAGAGGGATCTAAACTAATTTATTTTTGCGAATGCAAAAAGTCATACATTGATAACCCAATCCAACCAAATAAATATAATTTAGGTTTCAATTTATTCTATAAATTTATGGGTGTTGCTAAATGCACTCCTATTTTTTATTTTTATTTTAATTTTACTGGTTGCACTTTCCTCTGAAGTGTCACACCCTCAAAACCCGCACGCGGAGTACTACCGCGAGGCGTGTGACTGACCAGGATCCAGCCACGAATTATTTTGAACTGATTAGTTATTATTACAAGTAATGGTATAATTAGTGACCTAATCTAAATTTTTCAAAACATAGTTTAAGTTTGCAGCGGAAATGTGAAAGAAAACACATCGTAATTTAAAACCACAAGTTTGTTAACATGAAACTTACAAACCATGCACTTCATCCGATTGCAATGTCCGTCCAAAGTTGTATCGGGCAACCTACAAAGCATGCAGTAGAGTGTCAACATAAAGTTGAAGAGTTCACGAGTTTACCGTTTTCCAGTTTTATTTTCCAAAAACATTTTTGTTGATTAATTACTCATTTATATCATGTGATGGGGAGCTACCCCATATGTAAGCTACTAAACTGCGTAATACCGAATACTTAGCGACCGCACGATTCCGTGATTTGCCCCGTTTTGTCAATGTCTATCATCATTGACGGTTTGCCAGAGTCTATTAGTTCACGCCCGATCCTATCCAGGCACGGTGTGAGGTTTGTGAGACCTAATAGCGCTATCAACTAATAACCCGTTCGCCAAGCCTCGGTGACTAATCGGTATCGTAAGTAGGGACTTCCGTGATAGAGTTTCGTTTAGTCCGCTCGTTGCATCTAATATAAATAGTAATTAATAAAATGTCCCACACAAGGGGAAAGTGTTACCCGTATCCTACACAAGGAGATAGTAATACCGTATCCCACACAAGGAGATAGTAAGCAATCCCAAACTAGGGAAAGTGTTGCTGTTACCGTTCAGCGTATCCCGCACAAGGAGATAGTAAGCAATCCCAAACCAGGGAAAGTGTTGTTTGTACCGTTTCCCAACCATCGGGAACGCATGCTTTAAGTAAAAAGTTGTGAACTCACCTTTGCTTTGCTCGGCAGACAATTTACTTGTGTTAAGTTGGTCACCCATACCCTATTATGGTTATTAATATTCATTAGGTTCGTATGCAAGTAGTGTCACGTATAATCCTACACGTATCTAACACATAGCAAGCATGTCATACTAGCATATACGGTATTGGGCCTATCCTAGGATATGAACAGTTAAACAGTAACAATTAAGCAACAACAATATCACACAGTCCATAGCCTCAGTTTGTGCGGCCCAATAATCAAACCTGCCCACAAAACCAGTTCAGTCGAAATCGTGAGGTCTCGTCTCGAGACTAAGAGATCTCGAGTCGCAACCGCAGGACCCGGAGTCGAGATCAGGAGATCTCGGGTTGTCCATGTAATACTCGAAACCATGGTTTCGAGTCTATCCTTGAGTCGCAACCCTGAGTCGAGATCAGGAGATCTCGAGTCGCAACCTAGCTTGTCTCGAGTCTCCTGATGTGCATGTTCTGGTTTAGAGTTGTAGTCACTAGGTGGTCTCGAGTCGACACCACTCGATCTCGACTCGCAACCACTGTGGGAATCTTTCTAGAACCTTATCCATTTGTACGGACCAGTCACAATTCCTTAACATGTTTTATCATGCCGTACAATCATCAAATCAGATCAAACCAACACATTTCAAATATTTTTGGCATCATTCAAACAGTTCATCATGAAAAGAACATACAAATCAGCAACATCACATTCTCAGTTTGTCATTAATATTTATTTACATTCCTTTCATGACTGCAAGATTACAAGAAACGCAAGGCACATATATATATATATACAAACGGGATCAGGAGAAAATGGTCAAATGTGTGAGAACGGTGAGAACGCATCATGGCCCAACAAGTGGCACGGGGTATGATTACGGGGTGAGGGGTTTTTTTGTCTTTTCAATCTTCTTTTATTTTCCCAATGCGCTATACATTTTCTGGCGTCTAAGATTTTTTTGGCGTTAATAGTATTCATTAAACTTTTTGGCGTTGAATTAAATGTGTCACATAGATATCTTTTTGGCGTTATAGCATTTTCTGGTCAATTTTTTTGGCGTTGTGTGGTGTTGTATAATAATTCATTATGAGTCATTAATATTTTCATTTTCATAAGATTACAATAAGACCAAATATTTTTTATGGCGTTTAGTGATTTTTTTTGGCGTTTAATACATTTGACAAGGTGCGTTGCCAGCACCCGTTCTCACTGTTTTCATACTACTAGCGTTTTGGTGTTTGTAGTTTTTGGAGTTTTATATAATAATGTATTTTATTTGTAGAGAATTAGATAACAAAACAACAGATAATTTGATAACAAAACAATATAAAATGAAAAAAAAAAATTAAAAATGGTAATTTAATTTCTCTTCCGAATCTTCACTGTCATCAGCCTCTTCTTCTTGAATTTGTTTTGGCATTTTGAACATTTGAATATCTTAGCTAGATGTCAACTTTCCTACATAAACCCCGTCTTTTTTTAGACGAAGCTGCTTAGTGGCATCCTGTTTTTTAGTGTGATATTGGTGGCATGTCATTGAAGATCAACTCTTGTTTGATGCTATTTATAATAATGGAGTCCAAAATAGCATTTTACACTTGTGTTGACCCCTTTATGCCATGCCTATATTCATCAAGAACAAAGCTCACATAATGACATATCACTGTCATCAGTCTTTTTTTCTTGAATATTTGTCCATCTCATTCAGGAAAAGATTATAGAGATAACCCCCTCAGAGAAGAATCCATTCAGTGAAAGCTTTGCCATCTGTGGTTATTTTAACTAACCTTTTTTGGCGTTTTAAAGTGAGTGGTTTCTAAAGAACATGGCGTTTGTTTTTCTGGATGTGATCAATTCATTGGGTGTAGACCCCTCTCTTATAGGAGTTTTTTGGCGCGTAGTTTAGGCGAGATTTTTTTATTTCTAATAAATGTTAGTAATAAAGTAACCGTCTTTTCAGTTACTGTTTGTATTTACTGTTTTGATCAGCTTTATCAGTTTATAGGGTGATAGACGTCCCATCTTCAAAGTTTGGCGTTTTTTTTAAATGGCGTTATGCAGACCAAGATGACAAAATACAATAACGGAGAAAATAAAATATTAAGCAGGAGAAATATTTTTTGTTATTTCTGGCGTTTTTAAGCAATAACTTTTTTAGTATTTTTTTGGCGTTTTGCAAATAAATAGAGAAAAATATCATTTAATTATCTTAAAAAAAGAAGATTACACAGAAGAAAAAAAATTAAAACCCTTCGTCAGAAGGTACTTTATCCGAAAAGTATCCATCACTTGCGTCATCTTCTTCATCGGAGTCTACATCTGGATCTTCATCCATGTCATCACCTTCACCTTCATCGGCTTCTTGTTCCTAAAGATTCTGAAGCCTCCATTTGAACATGTCTTGCATTAACGCCAATTTTGAGTCCATTTCTGTGTTCAAACAAGTCACGCTATGCAAATCTTCCATGAAACCAAGCCCTTGCTTTGTCATGATGTTTTCAAGCCAGTAGTCTTCCTGCTCTCCGCTGTTGTATATAACGGTCACCATGTCTGTTTCATCATCAAAAAGCCATGATGTCATGACAGGGTCCGGCTTTACATCTGCTTTGATTGGTCCAAATTTCCTTGTTAATGCTTTCATAAGCATATATGTTTCATGACATTCGTTATCCAGAGCGATGCCAAGAGATATGATACCCCTCTGTACCTCTTCTTCCATCTTCAAAATTGCCTTGATTTTCCTAACATACACCCTCCTTCTATTGTCAAAATACAGGTCGAATCGCCTGATTGCCAGAGTGTATCTCCACCAAACGATTGTTGCCATTTTTGGCATTTTGGTTAAATTGGCGTTTTTTGTTAAAGAAGTTTTTTGCAGAAATGGATAGATTGAAGCGATTATGGAAGCTATGTTTTACGTCGTTTATATAATGATGTTCTTGGCGCGTAATTTAGGAGAGAATTTCTTCTAATAAATGTTAATAACTGATATTCAGTTACTGTGTTGTTTCCTCTTCCTGTAATATCCAACGCGTTTTATCACTAATTTTTGGCGTTTTGTTTTTAATGGCGTTTTATTTTTTTTAATGGCGTGTTATCATTTGTTGGCGTTTTGAATTTGAGCGGTAAAAGACCCTTTTACCCTTAATGAAGCGCGTCCCACATAATAAAATTGATGTTATTTACGAAAACTCCACCGCGCAATCTAGTCCATGGATTGTTTTGCTCCGACGATCCATAAGCGTTCTCACCGTTCTCACACTTTCCCCCGTTTTCTCTAAATCCTGACCCTATATATATATATATTTCAAAACATCATATAAACAGTTTATACACTTTCTAGTTTTTACTCAATATCATCAAACACTCACATCTTAATGCACAAATAGTTCAGCAGACTTGGCATTTTAACAATTATACTACCACAACATCATACGGAACATCTTGTATACCAAAATACCAAGCAGTTGAAGCACGACTATATTTATATGTGTATAACCAAGGTTCACAAAACCCATCAACATTCAAACCTAACATAATACACTCAAACAGTTCAACAAGGATTCAAATTAAGCATCAACATCCAAATCGTCAAACAGTAACAATCACCTATTATCATACACACACATGAATAGAACAAACTGCCAATCATTATACAAGACTAAAACACAAGTACCAGCAGTGGTATAAACTGACCGAATGTTGAGGAACTGGCGGTTGTGCGACCCGAGACTGAACTAGACAAGACCCGAGCAGAACCTGAGGCTGCTGCCACTGCTTCTTTCCCAAACAAGGACTCAAACTGAACCTGACCCGAGCCATCATTAACATCAGCTCAGCTCTGAGCTGAACAACATCAACATCAATTTTCATCATCTTTTCAGAAAAAGGGACAAAGATGAAAGGAAACGAGGAAGGATGGGAGGTTTACCGGTGATATTCATCGGACAACCAGAACTGCCACCGCTGCTTCTCTTTCCGGTGGCTACAACCGCCGTTGATCCTGTCTCCATCAGCATCATCAATCATCTTCGACCATCATCATCCTTGATCAGAAGTACGGCCTGAGCAGGTCCGACTCCAGAACTAACATCAGAAAAGAGAGAACGGGAGGGGGGTGTGTGTGTGGCCGGAGATCGTCGCCGGAGTGCCGGCTCCGGTGACCGGCGATCAGCGAGAGAGAGTGCAGAGGGTTTGGTGTGCAGCTGGATCTTCTATTAGGGTTTTGGGTTTATGCAAAAATGAGGGAGGTGGGGGGTTTAAGTTTATATTTAAAGGGTAGGTTTTTCAGGTTAGTTGGCTTGGGCCTAGCCCAAGTGCGTGAATCCCTTAAACGATTAGGCATCTCGCTCAACAGACTAGCCCGATTTTGTTAACTTATACGTAAGTAATTGGAACTCTCGTCACAGATTATTATTATTTCACAAATATTACTAATAGTAATAATAACAATAATATTACTCGCACGTATAACTAAAATACCATTCTCTCGACAACGAGAGTACGGGTTGTCACATTCTCCCCATGTTACTGGAATTTCGTCCTTGAAATTTAGGAAAAGGTCAAACGATACGCTCTATATGTATACCTAGACTCCATTAGTATACGTAGATACAAGCAGTTTAACGAAAGTCCGCAGAACGAACATGTAAGCCACATAGCACATAGGGTCACATAGCAAGTAAAATCACGGAGCGTAAGATTCACAAAGTTTGTACGTATCTCACATAGTATAATTTTTCACCAAATTAATTATAACATAAAGATGAAATCACGTGGGAAAGCCCAAAGCGTCACATTATCCCCAAGTTCAAGAAATTTCGTCCCAAAATTTAGCGCGCAACCACTAACAAGCTAGTGTTTTTAACGTCTTCGTGGAGGTGTCTCATCATCCCCCTGTTTGTTTCG
This sequence comes from Helianthus tuberosus, assembly GCA_030545235.1. Classification (NCBI taxonomy): domain Eukaryota; kingdom Viridiplantae; phylum Streptophyta; class Magnoliopsida; order Asterales; family Asteraceae; genus Helianthus; species Helianthus tuberosus. Next base: position 2,811 of record JARYGA010049072.1, on the reverse strand, counting down.
TATTTCTTCCCGAAATTTAGTTGTAGCCTTAGTGCTGGACGTATTGTTTGTAAACAACTGGGGATACATGTGCATCATCTGGTTTTCCTGTTCCCAGGTAAGTTCTGGGCCACAGCGCGAGTTCCAACGAACTCAGTGTGTTGGTAGTACACTACGCACTCAACGAAGCGTTTTGATTTCTTGATACTCGATCTCAAATGGTTCCTCAACGAAGCGTAGTTGGTTGCTGATCACGAGTTCCTAAAAAGGAACAACGAATATTTCATGTGACAGATACTCTTCAGATTAGACACGCGAAAGACGTTGTGTACCGCACTCAGCTCTTCAGACAGGTTTATTCTGTAAAGCTACCTTACCGATCCTTTCGGGAACTTCGAATGGTCCAACATATCGCGGATTAAGTTTTCCCCGTTTGCCAAAACGTACCACACCCTTCAAGGGTGAAACTTTAAGTAGAACCCAGTCCCCGACCTGGAATTCTAGAGGTTTCCTAAGCTTATCAGCGTAGCTTTTCTGAGGGCCTCGAGCTGCCGTCATGTGTTGTCTGATATGGAAAATCGTATCCGTAGTACCAAGTTGTCTGGGCAGGTAATTTACCCCCCGCCAACTTCCACCCAGCATAGAGGTGATCGGCAACTATGACCGTACAATGCCTCGAATGGTGTTGCCTGAATGCTAGTGTGGTAGCTGCTGTTGGAAGAGATATCTACCAAAAGGAATTGTCACTTGTTTTCCAAAGTCGATAACACATGCTCTCAGCATGCCTTCAAGGGTTTTAGAGAGTGCGTTCAATTTGACCACCCATCAGCGGGTGATAAACGGTGCCTGCAACGAATCAGACGCAAAACGTGGGTTACGATCAGGGATAATAGAAGTTGGCACTCCGTGCCTAGCATGAAACTTACAAACCACGCACTTCATCCGATTGCAATGTCTGTCCAAAGTTGTATCGAGCAACCTGTAAAGCATGCAGTAGAGTGTCAACATAGAGTTAGCAATTTCAAGAGTTTACCGTTTTCCAGTTTTATTTTCCAAAAACATTTTTGTTGATTAATTACTCATTCATATCATGTGATGGGGAGCTACCCCATATGTAAGCTACTAAAGTGCGTAATACCGAATACTTAGCGACCGCACATTTTCGTGATTTGCCCTATTTTGTCAATGTCTATCATCATTGACGGTTTGCCAGAGTCTATTAGTTCACGCCCGATCCTATCCAGATACGGTATGAGGTTGGTGAGACCTAATAGCGCTATCAACTAATAACCTGTTCGCCAGCCCCGGCGACTAATCGGTATCGTAAGTGGGGACATCCGTGATAGAGTTTCGTTTAGTCCGCTCGTTGCATTTAATATAAATAGTAATTAATAAAATGTCCCTCACAAGGGGAAAGTGTTACCCGTATCCCACACAAGGAGATATTAATACCTTATCCCACACAAGGTGATAGTAAGAAATCCCAAACTAGGGAAAGTGTTGTTGTTACCGTTCAACGTATCCCACACAAGGAGATAGTAAGCAATCCCAAACCAGGGAAAGTGTTGTTTGTACCGTTTCCCAACCACCGGGAACGCATGCTTTAAGTAAAAAGTTGTGAACTCACCTTTGCTTTGCTCGGCAGACAATTTACTTGTGTTACGTTGGTCAACCATACCCTATTATGGTTGTTAATATTCATTAGGTTCGTATGCAAGTAGTGTCACGTATAATCCTACACGTATCTAACACATAGCATGCATGTCATGCTAGCATATACGGTATTGGGCCTATCCTAGGATATGAACAATTAAACAGTAATAGTTAAGCAAAAATAGCAGCACACAGTCCATAACATCAGTTTGTGCGGCCCAATAATCAAACCGGCCCACAAAACCAGTTCAGTCAAAACTGTGAGGTCTCGACTCGAGACTAACAGATCTCGAGTCGCAACTGTTGGACCCCGAGTCGAGATCAGGAGATCTCGGGTTGTCCATGTAATACTCGAAACCATGTTTCGAGTCAATCCTTGACTTGCAACCCTGAGTCGAGATCAGGAGATCTCGAGTCGCAACCTAGCTGGTCTCGAGTCTCCTGATGTGCACGTCCTGGTTTCGAGCTATAGTCACTAGGTGGTCTCCAGTCAAAACTACCCGATCTCGACTCACAACCACTGTGGGAATCTTTCTAGAACCTTATCCATTTGTACGAACCAGTCACAATTCCTTAACATGTTTTATCATGCCGTACAATCATCAAATCAGATCAAACTAACATATCTCAAATATTTTTGGCATCATTCAAACAGTTCATCATGAAAAGAACATACAAATTAGCAACATCACATTGTCAGTTTCTCATTAATATTTATTTACATTCCTTTCATGACTCCAAGATTACAAGAAACACAAGGTACATATATATATTTCAAAACATCATATAAACAGTTTATACACTTTCTAGTTTTTACTCAATATCATCAAACACTCACATCTGAATGCACAAACAGTTCAGCAAACTTGACATTTTAACAATTATACTACCACAACATCATACGAAACATCTTGTATACCATAATACCAAGCAGTTGAAGCACCGCTATATTTATATGTGTATAACCAAGGTTCACAAAACCCATCAACATTCAAACCTAACATAATACACTCAAACAGTTCAACAAGGATTCAAATTAAGCATCAACATCCAAATCGTCAAACAGTAACAATCACCTATTATCATACACACACATGAATCGAACAAACTGCCAATCATTATACAAGACTAAAACACAAGTACCAGCAGTGGTATAAACTAACTGATGGTTGAGGAACT